>CAUYUJ010018005.1:5000-15000 GCA_963575745.1 Prorocentrum cordatum
ATGTTCATTCGCGGTGTTGAAATCCCAAGAATATGCGGCCTGGCACGGTACAGGGCTGCCACAACGCAGCAATCACGTTGATCTGTGGCGTCGAAGTCCATGGACCTGTGCTTTAGCAACAGTGGGGGTTCTCAAACAGGAGTCGTTCAAGGGAATGCGTCCCGCATTGAAAAAACAACGGAAATTGGAGAGAGGGCATATTGCAACATCGTTGGTGTGCTTGGGGTGTACACTGGTACTCCTCCTCCTCCTCATCACCACCAGTCATCATTGTTCATTTTGTTCGCTACTAATGTCCTCCTCCTCTTCCTCCTACGCCTCCTCCTCCGCGGTTCTCTTCTTCGCTACTCCGCATTATCCTCGACTCTCTTCTTCGCTACATCTCCTCCTCCTCCTCGTCCTTCTCCTCCTCTTCCTCCTCATCCTCCTCCTGCGCCTCCACCTCCCTCCGGGTCCGCCCCCGCTTCCTCGTCCTCGATCCCCGATCTATCCCATCCCCCCCCCATCCCGATCGCTCGCCCTTCTTCCAGCGCGCGGCCGTCCTCGCCGCCCGCCGTCGCGGGGTCGTCTCCCACGGTGTGGTAGCAGTCGCCGACGATGCCCTGCTGCGCCACCATCAATCCGCCCATTCGCTCCTCCACAAAGCCTCCCCCTGCCCCCCACCCCCCCACACGACCTCACTCCTCCTCCCTCCTCCTCAAAAACTTTCTCCTTCTCCTCATCCTCCTCCTCCTCCTTGTCCTCCTCGTCCATCCATCCATCCATCCATCCACCCGCCCACCCACCCACCCATCCATCCATCCATCTATTCATCCATCCATCCATACCTCCTCTTACCTCCCTCCATCATTCCCTCCCTCTCGTCTATCCGAATCCTCCTGTTCCTCTTCCTCCTCCTCCTCTTCATCATCCTCTTCTTCCTCCTCCTCCTCCTCCTCCTCATCCTCCTCATCCTCATCCTCCTCCTGTCTCCTTCTCCTCTTCCTCCTCCTATTCCTACTCCTCCTCCTCCTCCTCCTCCTCCTGCTCCTCCTCCTCGTTCTCGTCCTCGTCCTCCTCCTCCTCCTCCTCCTCCTCCTCCTCCGCCTAACTCATCCTCCTCATCCTCCTCCTCATCCTGTCTCCCTCTCCTGTCCTCCTCCTCTCCCTCCTCCTCCTCCTCCTCCCCTCATCCTCTTCCCTCCTCTCCTCCTCATCTCTCCTCCGCCTCCTCCTCCCTTCCTCCTCCTCCTCCTCCTTCCTCCGTCCGCTCTCCTCCTCCTCCTCCTCCTCCTCCTCCGTCCTCCTCCGCCTCCCCTCCTCCTCCTCCTCCTCCTCCCTCCTTCTCCTCCTCCTCATCCTCATCCTCATCCTCATCCTCATCCTCATCTTCCTCCTCATCCTCATCCTCATCCTCATCCTCCCTCCTCCTCCCTCCTCTCCCTCCCTCCTCCCTCCTCGTCCTCCTCCCTCTCCTCCTCCTCCTCCTCCTCCTCCTCCTCCTCCGCTCCTCCTCCTCCTCTCCCTCCTCCTCCTCCTCCTCCTCCTCCTCCTCCTCCTCCTCCTCGGCTCCTGCAGAGGTGGCCGTTCTTGCTCTGCAGAGGATCGGGTGGCAGCTTGACTCAGAGAAACACAAATCTGTAGGCTACGGTTCCTGGTGGCTGGGGGGGGGTTTTGCACCTCTACAGCCCCGTGCCCACCCCGAGTGGAGGGCGTGCGGGACAGAAAAGCGCAGCGGGGGAAGGGAGGGGGGGCGAATGGGGGAAGGGGGGGCAGGGAGGAACGAGCGGGAGGAACGATAAAGGATAGCGGGAAGACGTGCGACGGAGGAGATAAGAGGGTGGAGGGAGGACAAAGGGAAAGAACGGGAGGATGGAAACAAGGTAGGAGGAGGATGGGATTGAGTTGTTCCATGCGTCGTCGTTCGGTGATTTGCGTACGGTGTTGCGCGCGCGGCTTGCGGTCGGTGCAGTGCCGCGCGCGTGGTGTGACATTCGTGGTGCCGTAGTCTTGTGTGTGCAGTGCTGTGCGTGCGGGCCCCCAGAGGCTAGTATAGGCCCCCCAAAATGGCCCCATGACCCCCCGATACGTCCTTAGAGGGCCCCAGATGGCTCTGAAAAGGGTTTTAACGGGCCCCAGTGAGAGCCCGAGAGGGCCCCACACATTACAACAAATATCGAACTGAGTGTTTGGTTGGGACCGCTGTCTTGATACATGCTTCTGAAGATTGATTTCGGGCCCCTCTTGGGGCGCTCCTGGGCTCTCTTGGGCCCCGCTTGGGGCCTCCTTCTTGGGGGGGGGGGCTGCCCCTCCGAGCCAGGAGGCCGCTGACCAGTTCGAAAATCGAAGCCCCGCCGTCGCCCCCCCCATCACCATCGGGCTGCCATGCATCGTCCGTAACCATTGTGGTTCTGACTTTATGCTTCAGGTAGATTGATAGATACCCCTCCTGGCACCACGCCGTGCTTTGCGGCGATGTCCGATCGCAAGGCCAAGAAGCCTCGCACACGCCAGGTGTCGGCTGGAGTCGACAACTTGTTGAGCAACAGCGTGGAGGCAGACAAGAAGTACGTGGCGGCCCAGCTCGATCTCAACGAAGAGATCGCCCCCGTGATTGCTTCGATGATCAGGGATGGGGAGATCTTGCGGGCCTTGGAGCGCCGCAAGACACAGGCACTGAGCACTCAGGTGGGGGTCAAGCTCGGTCCCAGGGTGAAGAAGTTCAGGAACTTCTCGCCGCGGATGTGGAAGTCGCTCCTCGCATCGCTTCTGGACTTGGAGACGCTCGACGACTTCTTCCCAACGAACTACCAGGGCGAGCAGATGACGGACAAGCAGGTCGCAGCGTTGTGCAAGTTCGGCCTTCGTGTGACTGATGACACGGACGTGCCCAAGGACTACGACGCCCGTGGCTACGAGGGCCCCTTGTTCTGCATCCTGAAGTGTCGGTACAACGCCGTCGGCCGCCCCTTGGAAGACATCAACCACACCAATTGGGACACGTGGGGCTGGTTCTCGACGCACCCCGACGACATCACCAAGGTCAGGTGCGCCTTCCTCCCCGACGTGGCGATCAGCTTGGGCTACACGACCGAGTTTTTGCAGACGAAGACGGCCCTGAAGATCATCAAGAATGACACGCTGGACTTGGCGACGCTGGTGGACGAGCCCTCAGGGTTCACGCAGAACCTGAAGAAGGTCCTCGATGCCCACGACTCGAACCACGGGTTTTCGCAGACCTCCGACCCCTTCGAGTACCCAGACGGAGCGTCCCAGTTTCGTGGTGTCGTGGAGCGCAGCAACGGTTTCAGTGGCCCCGCATCGCCCTCCACGCCAGCGTCTGCGGGCCCCTCAGGTGCGGCTGCTGCCGCCGTGTCGCCAGCTGCGCCTTTGGCACCAATCGCAGCGGCGCCACCTGAGCTCCCAGCTGGGGTGCCCCCTAGCTAATCTGACTCGAAGGCTACATGTGCGCAGTTGTGTAGCAATGTGAGTTTCGTTTTCCACGACAGACGAGTTTTTAGTTGAGCACGTCGCTTGCCGCCCAGCTCTGTTGTGCCATCGCTCGCGGATCCCAGTGCGTGCACCAGTATACGTCTAGGTCGGTTCGACCTCATCTTCGATTGTACCAGAAGCTACGCACGTTCATCCAATCACGCGGCCAACCATCGTCATTGCACTCATCACCACCACCGCACCATTGCGCACGAATCCTCTACAAGCGTCGCGGCAGCACGAACGTGTGACGTCACTAGGTTGCTCCATGTAATTTGCGTTGGGTCCCATTCCTGTTGCCACCTGGACCATGTTGTCTTTTTGTGGTGGGGCCTCGTTGGGACCTATTGGGGACGTTCGTGGGGCAACCGCGGAGGGCCTCTTAAGGGCTGAAGCTGGTGGGCAGGAAACGGCGTAGGGACATGTCCAGCGCATCGGGGCCGTATGATCCCACCGATGGTTATCTGTACTTCCGCCGCGCCTCCAATGCGCAGGTACGTCGCGTTCAGGAGGGCCGAACAGCGACATCCATGATATGCTGTAGCATGGTGCATGTTTGGGCCCCCTATTGAGACCCTCTTGGGGCCCTCTTGGGTTCCAAAGCTGCCCCAATGCATTGATGTTTCCAGTTGGATCCCAGGAGCTGCTTGGGCGTTCGCGGGGGCGCCTTGAGGCTTTCTGGAGCGTAAGGGGGCGTTCGTTGCACGCGAGGGGGGCAAACGCGGCCCCAGAGCCCCCCACAGGTGGCCCCACCATTACCAGAGAGGGCCTCAGGAGAGCCTCAGGCTGGCCCCAGGAGAGTAGAACACCAAACCAGATTATATGGATTGGCTCAGCGTATGTTTGGGGCCCCTCTGGGGGGGGCACCTTGGAGGCCCCTTGGGCCCCAAAAGGGTATGCGAGGCCCTCTTGGGGTGTGTGGGGGGGCTCATAAGACTTGTGTGGCATCTGTGGGTGGCCTCATGTGCCCGCATTTGCCCGAAGAGGGTGATCGCCACGCCCGAGAGAAGGCACGACGAGGCCCCACGAGGGCCCCAACAAGGCGCCAAACGGGCCCAAGATGGCCCCGCGATGGCCTCAAGAGGGCCTACCAGCCACATCAGCATTCTTGGGTGACCTATTGGTCGGGCCATCTTGAGCCCAGTTCGAGGCCATCTTAGGGCCTTCTGGGACGCTCAGAAGCTGTATCGAGGCACTCTCTGGAGACATATTGGCTCAAGCAATCGGGCTTCGATTCCTGCCTTTGCGAGCGCACGTCGCGCCCTTCGCAGGTCATGCGGAGCTCGGGCAAGCGCACCACCGATGATCAGGAGAAGTGCTGCGCGGGGAAACGGAAGGTCTTGCGCCGCCACGGCACGTTGGTGACGAGGAGCGCCATCCCCGTCAACAAGGAGATGAAAGAGCAGATGGACTTCTACTTCCTCAACGGCCAGGTGCAAGTGCTCACGCTGACGGGTGCCCACGTCCCTGGCGCAGAGCACCTCGTCCAGGAGCACTTCGACGAGTCCGTGACCTTCAAGATTCTCGAAGTCGAGTACTCCAGCTGCGACCCGTCCTCTGCCGAGCACATGCAGGCGCACGGCAATCGCTGCATTGGCGAGCTACTGATGGTGGTTTCCCGCGGCATGAGTGTCAAGCCAGGTGAGCCGCTGCACAGCACGATTCGCGAGGTCTTTGCCGAGATCGCGGATCGCGATTTGCGGGAAGAGCTCCAGGCCGACCAGGACACCCAGGAGCTGAACGAGGAGGAGTCTTCACCAGAAGAGGTTGCGGTTTCAGAGAGCGACTGAGGTCCCGCCTCCAATTGCCCAGGCTAGGTGGTTCCCTAGACGTACAAGCGACGCCGAGGCGTCCCTCGGCACACCAGCCCCCGCGCTCCGAGAGGATGGTGCTGCGCCGCAGCGCTAGAGGTCGAGCCAACATAACAAATCATCTTCATCATCACCCCTCCTCTCCTAGTCCTCGCCTCCTCTCCAAATCCACGCCTCGTCTCCTCCCCTAGTCCTCTCATCACCTCGTATCCTCCCGTACTCCCATCCTCCCCTCCTCCTCTCCGCCCCCAACTGCGATGAGGGTTCTCCAGGGAGCCCTAGCGGCCACGCACCCACCCCTCCGTCGGGGCGACGAGCGATGTGAGCTCTGGGGGGGGTCTAGCGGAGGAGACGGGGAGGACAAGGATGATGGGAAGGATGCCATAGCCATTTTGGCGCAATCCGTCGAGCAGATGGATGCTTAACACACAGACACGAGCGGCATCATCCTTAGGATGCCGCTCGAACCAGAACGTAACTGGGTTGTTCTCCGCCACGCGGCGGCATGCGACGTTCTCGAGCACTTGGGGACAGGTGAGACAGTTCACTTACAGGGGAGGTGGCAACTCAGCGTGGTGGGCGATTCGGTCAAGATATGTTCCAAAACTGGTGATGGGAGTTTCTGGGCGCGAGAGCGCCTCACCAAAGCTTTGTACAGCGTGACTGGACCTGATAGCGACATACCTCGGCTTTACATAATGGACGTTGCAACGCACACTTCGAACTGGCGAGATGATTTGCTTCACACGCCAAGCAGGTCGTTGGTTTTTCAGTATACGGCTGACCGCTCGGTGGATCTGGAATGTTACCACAGCGCTCCGGCAAAGCCGAGGCGCGTCCGCTTCAACTTGGTCAGGGTGCTGGACTTCGTGATCGGTGGCGCTTTCGACGGGGAATGGATATGCAGAAGGAAAGCTATGCTGCGCAAGTACATGGTTGACGCTGGCGTTCCAGATGACCATTTGGCGGCATCGACGCGGTCCGCCCGCCACGCAGCGTTCCAGAGCAAGCGTGACCTCACCGACACGGACCTGACGATGTATGACCAGGAGTTCAGCGCCACAGCTGAGGCATGCGTCGCTATCGCTTGCGGCTTGGCCAACGGCAAAGCCCACGTGACGCTTGACCACGACGTCGGCGTGCACACAGCCTTCTTCATCGATGCGTTGCTGCTCAAGTGCTCGGCGGGTGATGGCATTCCCTTGACCATGGACTTCGGCAGTGGCGTGGTTGGCACAGTTCGCCTGTCGGGCTGCATGGCGCACTTCACCACAGGGAACCATCGTTTGGCACAGCGGTTTGCAGCCTTGTGTGGTGGAAGCATTTCGGCGCCGACTGGACAGGTGATGCTGGCGTGTTACGGAGCCATGAAGCAGAAGGGCAGGAACCCCGCCAGATTTGCCGTGGCAAAGGTCATCTTCGACACGTTGCTCGAGCTGGTCGCAGGCACTGTCGAAACATCGAGGGGGGAGGCGTTTTGGACTGCCACGAATTCTTTGCATTTGCGGCCGCTGTATCGGCAGGGTAGCACTAAGGCTCGGAGGGTTTCAATTCGATACAAGATGGAGGTGTGCAATGCCGTGGCGAACAACCCCTCCCTGCAGACGCCCGCCCAGTTCCTGGCGGCCGAGCAAGCCAGAGCAGCCCCTCAGGATACGAAGCGCATCAAGACCAAACGGAAGTGGATTACAAAGTGTCAGTTGCGAGCGGGCTCGGGTTCGGCATTCTCTAAGACTACGATGTCTCAGTACTTGGCTTCTGGCAGGCTCATTCAGCGCAGCATGGTCAATGCCTCCATTATCTTGGACGCCACTCGGGCTGGCGGCAAGGACTGGATGCTCGTGGGCCTGTACTCCCACGAGTCGCAGCAGGCCATGTGGCTACCACCGCAGGCCGCGGGCTCCACCCCCAGGGGGCACGGGGGGGGTCTGGTTGGGCGCGCTTCGTTGGCCCAAATCGTGTCTTGGAACACGCTGCAAAAGTGGTCCCGTTTCCCGGGGTCTCTGCGATCCCTGTAAAAAATCGGGTGCAAAAGTGGTCCCGTTTCCCGGGGTCTCCAAATCGGGCGCCCCGACATGGTCCGCGAAGCGTTGCTGACCCGACCCCCCTCGGGGTTGCAAAAGTGGTCCCGTTTCCCGGGGCCCCCCCCCCGCCAGGGGGGGGAGGCGGGGGGAGGGGTTGGGAGGGAGGCGAGGGGGAAGGGAGGAGGAAAAGGCTGTGGGAGGAGGGGGAGGGGGGCCACGATGGGAGGCGGCGAAGGGGGAGGCGAGGGAGGGAAAGGGGGGAGGGGGAGGGAGTTGTTTGTTTAAAGACGCTCTCAGGCTCTTCGGACACTGAGCATTAGGGAGAAGGCGGCTGGCAGCGCCTACACAGGGGAGGAGAAGCTGGCCCACCACGAGGACATGATGAGCTTCGTGAAGAAGCGCCAGGCCCAGTCCCATGGAGGTCCGTCCGTGGCAACCAAGCGCGCCAAGAAGATGAAGGAGGCACCGCGGATGGCTTCGTTCGATTGGCTGTGCTGCACAGAGACTGCTCTTCGGTCCGTCAACAAGTCCCTCTTGAACTGGATCCCCAAGGACACCGACGTCCCCGAGGCCCCTTGGGGGGATCAGCCGCTCCCAGCCTGCCTGACCGTCGTGATGGACCAGGAGCAGAAGCAGTGGTGCGCCGCCTACTTCCTCAGTTACAAGTGCCAGGGGAATTTCGTGTGGCTGTTTGGTCAGATGCATCGCCGCTGCAACGACGTTGATCGTGGGCTGATCCAGGCAGGTTGCTATGGTACGTGCTTGCTGAGGTTGTTCGAGGCGAACATCGCTTACGGACCATGGCTCAATGGGCAGTTCTTCGAGGAGATGCAGGACATGGCCAAGGAGCTCGTCCAGGCGATGTCTCCAGATGACCCCCTCCTTCTGAAGCTATGGCCGCACATCTGCACCGACCACTCCGGACGACGCCATGGCAGACAGATGCACAGGCGCGGGCGAGGTTCATCAAGACGTTCGCGTGCGAAGCCCCGTTCCAGATCAAGGGCAGCAAGGCCGCTGTCAAACGCTGGTTCTCCATCCTGAAGTGCATGAGGGAGGGGGACATCCACTACCACACGAAGTTGCTGGTCCTCGCAGCCATCGCCATGAAGAAGGGCTGGTCCGAGAACTGGGACGACCTCTGGAATCCTGGTCCGAGGCTGGCGGCTGCTAGCCAATTGGCGATTGTGCCCTACTCCGCCGCGGGCAGTGCAGCTGGAGGCGCTTCAAGTTCCTCCGACGCCCACGCCAAGGCGAAAGCCAAGGCGCCAGCGGCTGCAAAGGCCAAGGCATCCGCGAAGGCCAAGATATCATCCATGCTAAGGGCCTCGGCCAATAAGCTCCACGTGCTTGCCAAGGCCATGGCGAACCCCGACTTGATCGTGAAGAGCAGGATGATCATATGCGTGGCAGGGCCCCTGGAGCGCGAGCATTCCGTAGCTACAGAGATGAAGGGATCCGATGCCACGCTGGCCTACTACGTTGGCATTGCGAACTTCAGCTGGCTCGACACCCTCAAGAACTCGTACCGCATGCTCAACTCCCCTGCGCAGCTCAAGCGGATCGGCTTCACCGTGGAGTTCGACCCCGAGCGGCGGACCCGCCTCAACGTGAACCACCCCAAGGTTGCGTACGAGAACTCGCTCGCCGAGCAGATGCACGAGCTCTTCGTGTGCATTGCGTCGGAGAGGGCGGCCAGCATGGCCAGGTGCTCGTGGACCTACCCCTACGCGCTGGCGCCGATTGCAGGCACCTGTCCAACAGCGGCTGCGACGTGCTTGGCATCGCTACGCACCCTGGGCGTTGCAAACAACGCGTGTGAATGGTATCGATCCAAGGGCCTGGGGTGGAGTCGGATGGGAGATGGAGGGGAGGGAGGAGAGCGGACACTGGGGGATGAGGTATTATGATGATGGGAAGGGGGGTGACGGCGAGGAGGAGTGTGGGATGGGCCACAGGGGTGCGAGGATGGTGTATAGGGGAGGGTGGGAGGGGGACGGCCGATCAGGAGACGATGCCATTCTTGGGGGGCTTGAGCTCGTCCTCCTCCTCCTCCTCCTCCTCCTCCTCCTCCTCCTCCTCCTCCTCCTCCTCCTCCTCCTCCTCCTCCTCTCCTTCGCTCCTCAGCCTCACCCCCGCCCTCTGGGCCCCACCCCCTGGGTTAAGTGCCGCTGGCCTGGTCTCGAGGGCTGCTCGAACTTCCCGAGGCCACTCCTCCGACCTCATTTCTCCTCCAGCCTCCTCATTTACACCCCCTCCTTACCACCGTCCGCGTCATCCTCCTACACTCCTATTCTGGCCCCCTCGCACCCGTGCCTCCGCCCACTCCTCCTACTGAGACCTGGCACCCCTCCTCCTACTCACTACGTCATCCCTTGTCTTTTTGTGTTGATTTCGCCCCGATGAATTCGGATGCGTTGCTCAGGCATCGCCTCCGAATTCGAAGGCGTGGACTGGGAGGCCTTCTTGGCCGCTCGCAGGGTCACCAGCCCGATCGTCGAGCCGATGGTCGCGCGGAACAGCCTGAACGTCAGGCCCATGAGAGACGTCTGCCGCTTCGCGAGCTCTGTGGGCTGGCAGCTGCGCCCGTCCCTCGTATCGTACGTCAGGAAGCTCTTCAGCGGCTTCGGCAATGACAAGCTCATCGGGGATGCATTGTCAAAGGTCAGGGACTCCGAGTCGCGTTCTTCCAGC
>CAUYUJ010018005.1:20000-47500 GCA_963575745.1 Prorocentrum cordatum
TCCGGGGGGGGGGTTAGTCTTTTTCCGAAAGGAGAATTATTTGTGGAACTCGCATGAGGAGATGATGAGGACCAGTGTAACCTAAGGGCGCATCAGCGATGATTGCAATCCACACACCCATCACGTTCATCTTCGTAGGTCCCGATAAGGATTTGTCATCACTGCGGGAATTGCCCCGATGGAAGACAGTCGGCTGATAATCTTCAATCGTGCCATAATGCGACTCCAGGGACTCCTCAGCGCCGCGAATCAGCGTCATTGTTGCGTCCTGGCGATTCTGACTGGTGCCAGGACGCCTTCCCTGGGATTTCAACGCGCGAATCAACGTGGGCTCCCGAAAGAGCGCCCCGAGGGCCATGGAAGGCCGCCACGAGGGCCAAAAAGAGGGCCTCGAGATGGTCCGCAGACGGCCCGGCCACCCAAAGACGGTCCAAGAGGCTCCCGAGACGGCGCACGAGCCCCCCCAGAGGACCCCTGAGACGGCCTGAGGAGGCAGAATCATACATGGAGGTTCCAGATGGTTTCCACTGTTCTTTGGGTGTTCCCAGTTTCGGGCCAAGATCGGCCAAAGACGGCTCCGAGTGCGCCCGCGATTGCTGCAAGGCGGCCCAGGAGGGCTCTAAGGGCCGCAAGAGGCCCCCAGGACGGCCGCGTAGAACACTAGTAAGATCCGACGAGGGCCCCAAGAGGCTCCCAGGAAAGCCCACCAGTGGCACAGGAGGCCTCGAAGAGGACCCAAGACGGCCCCAAGAGGGTCCCAAACCGACTCAAGCCCTCCAAGACGGCCCAAGAGGCTCCGACGACGGCCTACGAGCCTCCCAAGAGGGTGCCCGAGGCGGCCTGAGGAGGCCGAAAACTGGTATTACCCCAAACAATGTTTTTATGATTCTCGCCTTTTCGGGCACCCGACGGGCCAGAACGGCCCAAAAGGCTCCCAAGATCGTCTCAAGACGGCCCAAGAGGCCTCCCAGAGGGCCCCAAGACGCTCCAAGACGGCCCTCAGACGCCCCCTCAGAGGGCCCCGATATGGCCCAAGAAGGCCCTTAGAGGCTCCCACGCGAGCTCCAAGTGGGCCCCATGAGGCTCCCAAGAGGGGCCTAAGATGCCCCTCAGAAGGCCCCACGACGGCCAAAGCCTTCTCAGACGCCCCAAGACGGCCCCAAAGAGCCCCAGGACGGCCCAAGAGGGCCCCAAGAGGGTCCAGCAGGCGCCCAACAGGGCCTCCAAGAAGGCCTGGAGACGCAAGACGGCGAGTCCAAGGAGCTCTCATTGTACGTGACAATCTCGTAACGCAAGGGCTCCAGAGCGAGAGGTGGACGTAAGCAATCTTGACCACCCACGTCCAAGAGCGAGCGGTGACTCTAGCAAGCTCTCTGAACACCACGACCATCGAGTGAGCCCCACGTGAGTGGGCAAGCTCTTCACAACAGTGCTCCCAAAGAGCGATTGGTGCTTTAAAAGATGGAACCCCAAGGCTCCGAAGAGCGAGCGGTGGCGTAAAAAGCTCTGAGCACCAAGGCTTCCGAAAGCCCATCGTAACGTGATAAGCTCTGAACACCCGCGCTCCCAAGAGCGAGCGTTTACGTAAAAGCTCTGAACATCAGGGCTCTCATGAGCCCGCAGTGACATGACAAGCACTTTACACAAAGGTTCCCAAGGGCGAGCGGTAACGTGACACATGTTTCACATCGAGGCTCCCAAGAGCGAACGGTGCCATGAGCCATCTCAGGAAAGTGCCCGAACCGCTCATGTCGTTCCCGTGCTGGCCCATGTGACGGAACGAGCGAGGTACGAGTGATGATGTTCCTGTGTGGGGCGAAGCCCTCTAGGGAGGGGTCCAGGGGAGGGGCGAGGCCGGGAAACCCCGAATCCGATGGCCAGGTACCCCCCCGAGACGGCCCAAGAGGTACCGAAGACGGCCCAAGAAGCGCCCAAGACGGCCCTAGATACCCCAAGTGGAGTCCAAGAGGGCTCCAAAAAGGTCCAAGAAGGCTCCGAGAGACCCCACGACTGTCCGAAAGCGTTCCGAGATGGCCGCAGAGGGTCTCACGACGGTCCAGGAGTGCCCCGAGACGGCCCAAGGGGGCTCCAAGAGACTCCCCAAGAGGGCTCCAAGCGGCAAAAATACTGCATGTTCCAATGGTTCTGGAAGGTTTTTTGGGTATGCTCGCCTTTTCGGGCCAAGAACGGCCAAAAACGGCCCAAGAGGCTCCAAAGATCGGCTCGAGACGGCCTTTGAGGCCCCCACAAGGGCCCGAAAACGGCGACGGCCCGAAGACAGCCCAAGAGGCCCCCAAGAGGGCCCCGAGACGGCCCAAGTGGGCCCCAGGTCAGCCCAACCGAGCCCCAAGACGGCCCAAGAGGAGTCTCTGCGGGTCCCAAAAAGGTCACCAAGAGAGCCCCAAGAGGGCCTAAGAGTGCCCCAAGAGGGCCCCAAGACGGCCCAAGCCCCCAAGGCGGCCCAAGAGGGTCCCAGGACAGCCAAGAGGGCCGCAAGAAGATCCAAAAGAGCCCCAAAAGGGGCCCCACGAAGGCCCAGAGAGGCAGAATATTCCTTCATTCTCGCAAGGTTGTGTGTCAAATTTTTGCATGACGCACCAGAGTCTCAACACCAAGAGGGCTCCAAGACCCCACGCAAGCGATCGCGCGCCCCCACGAAGTACCTGCGCGTTCCGTCCCCGTGCCGGAGCACAGGTTCCAGTGGCTCCGGCCCATCCCGCACGCCCCTTGGGGACCTCTAGGGCGTCGGCGAGACCTCCGGCTTCCGAGCTCGGGGCCTGTGAGGGCCTCGGGGTGTCTCGGGGGTCCCCGGGGGTTTGGCTCGTGCCCGGGTGGGCCAGGGTGCGGGTGGGCATCCGCAAGACCTCGTCTCGGGGATGAGACGCCGGCCCTTGGTGGTGGGCGAGGCCCTGGGGGGTCGAGGGCCCTGGGGGGCCCAACGTCACGGGCAGAGGGGTCTGAGAACCCAGCAGTCCTCTAGCACGCAGCGTCCACGCTGTCAGGACCTGGGTCGCCTTACGTGCCCGAGGCACGGTGGCGGGATACGCTCTTGTCGCAGGACAGGACTTGTTACGATGCGGGGATGGCCGACGTAACGACAGCTCACGAGTGCTCCACGACGATGGCTGGCGATTAGTCGGATTGGCTCCTCTGCCTTTCAGGACTTCTCTGGCGTTCGGGGTGTCATTCAGCTGGTCTTCAAACCGGACACAGCCGGTCAATTTCGCAACGGGCCACGGCTATACGGTCGCCTCGGCCAACCATGCAGTATATTTGCATCGGCGTCCTGACACCACAATGAGCAGCCTTCGACAGCTCTGCTTCCAGCACGACTGGTATCGTCGTCGATCACAGTCAAGTACGCCCACGGCGACCAGACGTCGTCGTCGTCGATCACGCAACGACGCCCATGCGAGCAGAGGGTCGTCCGACGGCGAGCATTGACGCTGAGCGAACCTCGTTCTCGCTTGGCTTCCTGTTCACACAGTCGTCGTTCCACCGTGCCTGGGGCACTACCGCACCGATACCACGAGTCAGTAGTTAACCTGCTGGACGCGAGGCCTGAGCTGCGCCTCCCGGGCCTCACGGACAAGCCGACTCTACGGAGGCAGCCAAGGCTGCGTTGGGCCTCGGGGGCACGACGTTCGGGCCTTTCGTTGGCTTTGCCCACAGCTGCGTCTGGAAAAACGGCATGCTCACCTTTGGCGACGGCAGTGCTGGGTCAGATGGCGCAACCTCCGACCAGTATGTTTGCATAGGCGTGTTCGTCTCCTCGACGACTACATCAAGCAGCTCAGTCACGAGCGCCACTGTTACAACACAGACCGATTCGACGTCCTCAACCACTACCCCTGCTCCTGACTATTCGCTGATGCCTGCTGGCGTGACGTGCCATGATGGTGGCCTTAGCGACGTGGCTGATTCCACCGAGTGCTTCGGTATAGCAAAAGGGGCAGTTGGCTTTCCGAGCGTGGAAACTGTGGAATTGCCCTCTAACGTCCTTCAGATCAGCTGCGTGTATGACATTTCGTCCGGTCAGGTCTTCTATTCAAGTGGCTTACGCCATTCCACCGCCCCCCACGAGGAGCGAGTGTTTGAGACGATCGTGGAAGTTATATCTTGGGTCAGGAGACTCTTGCATGCATGTAAGGGGCTCTTGGATTGCTTCTGGGGGGACTCGTGGGAGGCTCTTGGGGGCGTCCGAAAGGCTTTGGGGGGGCCTCGTGGGGGCCTCTGGGAGGCCTCTTGGGGGTGTCTTGGAGGCCTCTTGGAGGGGCCTCTTGGAGGGGCTCTTGGAGGGGCCTCTGGGGGGCTCGAAGGGCCATACTGGTGGGAACCGCTCGACAGGTCAGTTCGTGTTCCCCCCCCATCCAATGCGATTTGGAGCTCCAGGGGAGGGGGGAAGGGGGAGGGGAAGAGCCAATTGTCTCACACGCTTTTTCACCCCCGGGAAGCGGGGGCCGGCGGACTCCACCATCACCGGCGCTGCCGCGGTGCCCAACAGCCTTTTCCAGTACATCTGTCCGGGCGTCTTCACCAGCACGGAGACGTCGGCTACCGCCACCACCACGTCGATTTCGACCGTGTCGACAACCGCTAGCACTGGCACCTCCGTCACCTCGCCGCCCGATTACTCCCTCCTGCCTGCAACCGAGACTTGCTACGGTTCGGGTGTCGACGACGTGCCGACCTCGGCAGAGTGTTTCTCCTCGGCTGCTAGCGCTGTGGGCTTGAGTCCAGCGGGGACAACACCCATCCCAGGCACCAGCCTCGGAATCAGCTGCGTCTACGATACATCTTCTAACACCATACTCTTCTCACAGTCCACGGGCTCTGGGACAGTCGGCAGCACTGGCTACCGCTTCATCTGCAAGGGAATGGCCACTAGCACTGCTAGTAGCACCACCCTCTCGACAGCGAGCAGTACGGCCAGTACCACGACAGTCACTTCCAGCAGCAGTTCGATGGCTTTTTCCGTGACGTCGAGTCTTACGAGCACCACTTCGGGGAAGGACTATCGAAGACGCCTACGGCGAGCCGCCGCTGCCTCCTGCCGTTTCGAATTGCCCATCTGGCCAAACGTCGGGCCAAAACATGGCCATGACGTTGGACTATGTGTTCACCCAGCCGGCGTGGAACCCTATGGAGGAACATCTAGGGGAGGAAGATAATTTCTGTTCGCAGTGAGTTGTCCACTCCACTGCTCGCGCAAACATCCCACCCACCCACCCGCAACTTGGTTTGCAAAATCTCTTAAGACCGTGACGGTGGGTACCACATGGCACTTGGCAACAACAGCGACGCCGACGACGACAGCGACAACGACGATGACGACGCCGCCGACAACGACTACGACGACACCGACGACGTCTCCAACGACTTCGACGACGCCGACAACGACGACGACGACGACGACGACGACGACGACGACGACGACGACGACGACGACGACGACGACGACACCGACGCCGACGACGACGACGATGACGACGACGACGATGACGACGCCGACGACGACGATAACGGCGACACCGACGACGACGACGACGTTAACGACGCCGACGACGCCGACGCCGACGACGACGACGGCGGCGACGACGACGACGACGCCGACGGCGACGACGACGAAGACGACAACGACGCCGACGCCGACGACGACGAAGACGACGACGACGTCGCCAACGAAGACAACGAGGAGGAGGGAGGACGACGACGGCGACAACGACGACAACGACGAGGGAGGAGGGAGGACGGCGACGACGCGAACGACGAAGAAGGAGGAAGGACGGCGACGCCGACGACGGCAACGACGAGGGAGGAGGGAAGACGACGACGACAACGACGACGACGACGACGACGGCGACGAAAGAGGAGGGACGACATCGAGACGCCGACGACGGACGACGACGACGACGAGGGAGGAGGAGGAAGGACGACCACGGCGACAACGACGACGGAAACGACCACGACGCCAGAGAGGACGACGACGACGAACACGAGGAAAGACAGAGGACGACGTAGGCGACGACGACGACGATGTCGACGACGACGAAGACGACAACGACGCCGACGCCGACGACGACGACGACGAAGACGACGACGACGTCGCCAACGAAGACAACGAGGAAGGAGGGAGGACGACGACGGCGACAACGACGACAACGACGAGGGAGGAGGGAGGACGGCGACGACGCGAACGACGAAGAAGGAGGAAGGACGGCGACGCCGACGACGAGCAACGACGAGGGAGGAGGGAAGACGACGACGACAACGACGACGACGACGATGGCGACGAAATAGGAGGGACGACGACGAGACGCCGACGACGGACGACGACGACGACGAGGGAGGAGGAGGAAGGACGACCACGGCGACAACGACGACGGAAACGACCACGACGCCAAAGAGGACGACGACGACGAACACGAGGAAAGACAGAGGACGACGTAGGCGACGACGACGACGACAACGACGCGGGAGGAGGGAGGACGGCGACGACGACGACGACGACGCAAGAGCGCGCGCGCACGCTTTTGTTGAAAATCCGTGTTGCGAAACCTTGTGTTTTTGTAGGTTTTTTGGACACACGATTTTGAAATCCTTCCGAAACCGATGGGTTTTGACGGTTTTCGGCGTACGCGCGCGACGACGCGCGCGTCTACACTTCGTCACATTTTTTGCAGGGGATTCTTGCGACGGCACACGCGCAAGGGCGTTCGACAGATTTCGACATGAGCGCGCGCGAAGCCCATTTGGTAGCATTTTGTTAAAATCTTGAAAAACCTATGGTTTTCTTACGATTTCGCAAGAGCTTTCGCGGAAGCTTTTTTAGCAACTCTGTGTTGCGAAACCCTTTGTTTTTGCATGTTTTTTGGAAGCTCGATTGCGACATCCTTCCCGCACCCAAGGTTTTTGAAGGATTTCGGCATGCGCGCGCGACGACGCGCGCGTGTGCAGTTCGTCTCGTTTTTTGCAAGGGATTCGTGGATAAAGTGCTATGTTAGAACAAAAAATGTCACCGCATAGTGTTTTTTTACAAGGGACCCTCAGGGGGGGGAACCGGCCTGGCTGGGATGATATGATTTCATATTTAGGATGGACGAGCGTGCAGGATATATACATATACATATATATATATATATATATATATATATATATTATATATCATCCCAGGGGGAGCCGGTAAGTCCGGGAGGGGGGTCTAGTCTTTTTTTCAGAAAGGAGAATTATCGATGATGGTGATGATGAGGAGGATGATGAGGACCAGTGTAAACCTAAGGCGCATCAGCGATGATGCAATCCACCCACCCTTCAAGTTCCATCTTCATAGGTCCCGATAAGGATTTGTCATCACTGCGGGAATTGCCCCGATGGAAGACAGTCGGCTGATAATCTTCAATCGTGCCATAATGCGACTCCAGGGACTCCTCAGCGCCGCGAATCAGCGTCATTGTTGCGTCCTGGCGATTCTGACTGGTGCCAGGACGCCTTCCCTGGGATTTCAACGCGCGAATCAACGTGGGCTCCCGAAAGAGCGCCCCGAGGGCCATGGAAGGCCGCCGCGAGGGCCAAAAAGAGGGCCTCGAGATGGCCCGCAGACGGCCCGGCCACCCAAAGACGGTCCAAGAGGCTCCCGAGACGGCGCACGAGCCCCCCCAGAGGACCCTTGAGACGGCCTGAGGAGGCAGAATCATACATGGAGGTTCCAGATGGTTTCCACTGTTCTTTGGGTGTTCCCAGTTTCGGGCCAAGATCGGCCAAAGACGGCTCCGAGTGCGCCCGCGATTGCTGCAAGGCGGCCCAGGAGGGCTCTAAGGGCCGCAAGAGGCCCCCAGGACGGCCGCGTAGAACACTAGTAAGATCCGACGAGGGCCCCAAGAGGCTCCCAGGAAAGCCCACCAGTGGCACAGGAGGCCTCGAAGAGGACCCAAGACGGCCCCAAGAGGGTCCCAAACCGACTCAAGCCCTCCAAGACGGCCCAAGAGGCTCCGACGACGGCCTACGAGCCTCCCAAGAGGGTGCCCGAGGCGGCCTGAGGAGGCCGAAAACTGGTATTACCCCAAACAATGTTTTTATGATTCTCGCCTTTTCGGGCACCCGACGGGCCAGAACGGCCCAAAAGGCTCCCAAGATCGTCTCAAGACGGCCCAAGAGGCCTCCCAGAGGGCCCCAAGACGCTCCAAGACGGCCCTCAGACGCCCCCTCAGAGGGCCCCGATATGGCCCAAGAAGGCCCTTAGAGGCTCCCACGCGAGCTCCAAGTGGGCCCCATGAGGCTCCCAAGAGGGGCCTAAGATGCCCCTCAGAAGGCCCCACGACGGCCAAAGCCTTCTCAGACGCCCCAAGACGGCCCCAAAGAGCCCCAGGACGGCCCAAGAGGGCCCCAAGAGGGTCCAGCAGGCGCCCAACAGGGCCTCCAAGAAGGCCTGGAGACGCCAACTAACAGAGGCTCCCAAGAGCTCACATTGACGTGACAAGCTCGTAACGCAAGGGCTCCCCAGAGCGAGAGGTGACGTAAGCAACTCTTGACACCCACGCTCCCAAGAGCGAGCGGTGACCTAGCAAGCTCTGAACACCACGACCATCGAGAGCCCACCGTGACGTGGCAAGCTCTTCACAACCAGGCTCCCAAGAGCGATTGGTGCATTTAAAAGCTCTGGCCACCAAGGCTCCGAAGAGCGAGCGGTGGCGTAAAAAGCTCTGAGCACCAAGGCTTCCGAAAGCCCATCGTAACGTGATAAGCTCTGAACACCCGCGCTCCCAAGAGCGAGCGTTTACGTAAAAGCTCTGAACATCAGGGCTCTCATGAGCCCGCAGTGACATGACAAGCACTTTACACAAAGGTTCCCAAGGGCGAGCGGTAACGTGACACATGTTTCACATCAAGGCTCCCAAGAGCGAACGGTGCCATGAGCCATCTCAGGAAAGTGCCCGAACCGCTCATGTCGTTCCCGTGCTGGCCCATGTGACGGAACGAGCGAGGTACGAGTGATGATGTTCCTGTGTGGGGCGAAGCCCTCTAGGGAGGGGTCCAGGGGAGGGGCGAGGCCGGGAAGCCCCGAATCCGATGGCCAGGTACCCCCCCGAGACGGCCCAAGAGGTACCGAAGACGGCCCAAGAAGCGCCCAAGACGGCCCTAGATACCCCAAGTGGAGTCCAAGAGGGCTCCAAAAAGGTCCAAGAAGGCTCCGAGAGACCCCACGACTGTCCGAAAGCGTTCCGAGATGGCCGCAGAGGGTCTCACGACGGTCCAGGAGTGCCCCGAGACGGCCCAAGGGGGCTCCAAGAGACTCCCCAAGAGGGCTCCAAGCGGCAAAAATACTGCATGTTCCAATGGTTCTGGAAGGTTTTTTGGGTATGCTCGCCTTTTCGGGCCAAGAACGGCCAAAAACGGCCCAAGAGGCTCCAAAGATCGGCTCGAGACGGCCTTTGAGGCCCCCACAAGGGCCCGAAAACGGCGACGGCCCGAAGACAGCCCAAGAGGCCCCCAAGAGGGCCCCGAGACGGCCCAAGTTGGCCCCAGGTCAGCCCAACCGAGCCCCAAGACGGCCCAAGAGGAGTCTCTGCGGGTCCCAAAAAGGTCACCAAGAGAGCCCCAAGAGGGCCCAAGAGTGCCCCAAGAGGGCCCCAAGACGGCCCAAGCCCCCAAGGCGGCCCAAGAGGGTCCCAGGACAGCCAAGAGGGCCGCAAGAAGATCCAAAAGAGCCCCAAAAGGGGCCCCACGAAGGCCCGGAGAGGCAGAATATTCCTTCATTCTCGCAAGGTTGTGTGTCAAATTTTTGCATGACGCACCAGAGTCTCAACACCAAGAGGGCTCCAAGACCCCACGCAAGCGATCGCGCGCCCCCACGAAGTACCTGCGCGTTCCGTCCCCGTGCCGAGCACAGGTCCAGTGGCCTCCGGCCCATCCCGCCACCGCCCCTTGGGGACCTCTAGGGCGCCTCCGGGAGACCTCCAGGCCTTCCGAGCTCGGGGCCTGTGAGGGCCTCCCGGGGTGTCCCGGGGGTCCCCGGGGGCTTTTGGGCTCGTGCCGGGTGGGGCAGGTGCTGGGTGCGGCACTCCAGCAAGACCTCGTCTCCGGATGAGACGCCGGCCCTGGGTGGTGGGCGAAGCCCTGGGGGGTCGAGGCCCTGGGGGCCCAAGTCACGGGCAAGATGGTCTGAGAACCCAGCAGTCCTCTAGCACGCAGCGTCCACGACTGTCAGGACCCTGGGTCGCCCCTCTACGTGCCCGAGGCACGGTGGCGGATACGCTCTTGTCGACAGGACAGACTTGTTACGATGCGGGGATGGCCGACGTAACGACAGCTCACGAGTGCTCCACGATGGCGGCGACTTACGTCGGATTGGGCTCCTCTGCCTTTCAGGACTTCTCTGGCGTCGGGTTGTCATTCAGCTGCGTCTTCAAAACGGACACCAGCCAGGTCTATTTCGCAACGGCCACCGGCTCTACGGCTCAGCCCTCGGCCACCATGCAGTATATTTGCATCGGCGTCCTGACCACCACAATGAGCAGCACTTCGACCAGCTCTGCTTCCAGCACGACGGTATCGTCGTCGATCACCGTAAGTACGCCCACGGCGACCAGCACGACGCTGTCGTCGATCACCGCAACGACGCCCACTGCGAGCAGCACTTCCACCGTGACGGCGAGCATGACGATGAGCAGCACCTCCGTTAGCTCTGCTTCCAGTTCCACACAGTCGTCGTCTTCCACCGTGCCTGGGGCCACTACCGCCACCGATACCACGACTTCAGTAGTCTACACCCTGCTGGACGCGGGCCTGAGCTGCGCCTCCGCGGGCCTCACGGACATAGCCGACTCTACGGAGTGCTTCGGGGCAGCCAAGGCTGCGTTGGGCCTCGGGGGCACGACGTTCGGGCCTTTCGTTGGCTTTGCCCACAGCTGCGTCTGGAAAAACGGCATGCTCACCTTTGGCGACGGCAGTGCTGGGTCAGATGGCGCAACCTCCGACCAGTATGTTTGCATAGGCGTGTTCGTCTCCTCGACGACTACATCAAGCAGCTCAGTCACGAGCGCCACTGTTACAACACAGACCGATTCGACGTCCTCAACCACTACCCCTGCTCCTGACTATTCGCTGATGCCTGCTGGCGTGACGTGCCATGATGGTGGCCTTAGCGACGTGGCTGATTCCACCGAGTGCTTCGGTATAGCAAAAGGGGCAGTTGGCTTTCCGAGCGTGGAAACTGTGGAATTGCCCTCTAACGTCCTTCAGATCAGCTGCGTGTATGACATTTCGTCCGGTCAGGTCTTCTATTCAAGTGGCTTACGCCATTCCACCGCCCCCCACGAGGAGCGAGTGTTTGAGACGATCGTGGAAGTTATATCTTGGGTCAGGAGACTCTTGCATGCACGTAAGGGGCTCTTGGATTGCTTCTGGGGGGACTCGTGGGAGGCTCTTGGGGGCGTCCGAAAGGCTTTGGGGGGGCCTCGTGGGGGCCTCTGGGAGGCCTCTTGGGGGTGTCTTGGAGGCCTCTTGGAGGGGCCTCTTGGAGGGGCTCTTGGAGGGGCCTCTGGGGGGCTCGAAGGGCCATACTGGTGGGAACCGCTCGACAGGTCAGTTCGTGTTCCCCCCCCATCCAATGCGATTTGGAGCTCCAGGGGAGGGGGGAAGGGGGAGGGGAAGAGCCAATTGTCTCACACGCTTTTTCACCCCCGGGAAGCGGGGGCCGGCGGACTCCACCATCACCGGCGCTGCCGCGGTGCCCAACAGCCTTTTCCAGTACATCTGTCCGGGCGTCTTCACCAGCACGGAGACGTCGGCTACCGCCACCACCACGTCGATTTCGACCGTGTCGACAACCGCTAGCACTGGCACCTCCGTCACCTCGCCGCCCGATTACTCCCTCCTGCCTGCAACCGAGACTTGCTACGGTTCGGGTGTCGACGACGTGCCGACCTCGGCAGAGTGTTTCTCCTCGGCTGCTAGCGCTGTGGGCTTGAGTCCAGCGGGGACAACACCCATCCCAGGCACCAGCCTCGGAATCAGCTGCGTCTACGATACATCTTCTAACACCATACTCTTCTCACAGTCCACGGGCTCTGGGACAGTCGGCAGCACTGGCTACCGCTTCATCTGCAAGGGAATGGCCACTAGCACTGCTAGTAGCACCACCCTCTCGACAGCGAGCAGTACGGCCAGTACCACGACAGTCACTTCCAGCAGCAGTTCGATGGCTTTTTCCGTGACGTCGAGTCTTACGAGCACCACTTCGGGGAAGGACTATCGAAGACGCCTACGGCGAGCCGCCGCTGCCTCCTGCCGTTTCGAATTGCCCATCTGGCCAAACGTCGGGCCAAAACATGGCCATGACGTTGGACTATGTGTTCACCCAGCCGGCGTGGAACCCTATGGAGGAACATCTAGGGGAGGAAGGTATCGATGATGATGATGATGATGATGATGATGATGATGATGATGATGATGATGATGATGATGATGATGATGATGATGATGATGATGATAATGATAACGATGATGATGATGATGATGATGATGATGATGATGATGATGATGATGATGATGATGATGATGATGATGATGATGATGATGATGATGATGATGATGATGATGCTGATGATGCTGCTGATGATGATGATGATGATGAGGAGGAGGAGGAGGAGGAGGAGGAGGATGAGGACCAGTGTAAACCTAAGGCGCATCAGCGATGATGCAATCCACCCACCCTTCAAGTTCCATCTTCATAGGTCCCGATAAGGATTTGTCATCACTGCGGGAAGTGCCCCGATGGAAGACAGTCGTCCGATAATCTTCAATCGTGCCATTAATGCGACTCCAGGGACTCCTCAGCGCCGCGAATCAGCGTCATTGTTGCGTCCTGGCGATTCTGACTGGTGCCAGGACGCCTTTCCTGGGAATTCAACGCGCGAATCAGCGTGGGCTCCCGAGAGAGCGCCCAGAGGGCCATGGAAGGCCGCCACGAGGGCCAAAAAGAGGGCCCCGAGATGGCCCGCAGACGGCCCAAGCTCCCAAAGACGGTCCAAGAGACCCCCAAGAGGGCCC
Organism: Prorocentrum cordatum; assembly: GCA_963575745.1. Classification (NCBI taxonomy): domain Eukaryota; class Dinophyceae; order Prorocentrales; family Prorocentraceae; genus Prorocentrum; species Prorocentrum cordatum. The sequence goes on from CAUYUJ010018005.1 coordinate 33,048, forward strand.
CGAGACGGCCCAAGTGGGCTCCAGGTCAGCACAACCGAGCCCCAAGACGGCCCAAGAGGAGTCTCTGCGGGTCCCAAACAGGTCACCAAGAGAGCCCCAAGAGGGCCTAAGAGTGCCCCAAGAGGGCCCCAAGACGGCCCAAGCCCCCAAGGCGGCCCAAGAGGGTCCCAGGACAGCCAAGAGGGCCGCAAGAAGATCCAAAAGAGCCCCAAAAGGGGCCCCACGAAGGCCCGGAGAGGCAGAATATTCTTTCATTCTCGCAAGGTTGTGTGTCAAATTTTTGCATGACGCACCAGAGTCTCAACACCAAGAGGGCTCCAAGACCCCACGCAAGCGATCGCGCGCCCCCACGAAGTACCTGCGCGTTCCGTCCCCGTGCCGAGCACAGGTCCAGTGGCCTCCGGCCTAGACCTCCAGGGCGTCTCCGGGAGACCTCCAGGCCTTCCGAGCTCGTTGGGGCCTGTGAGGCGGGGGTTCTCGGGGCTCTTGGGCTCGTGCTGGGTGGGGCAGGTGCTGGGTGCGGCACTCCAGCAAGACCTCGTCTCTGGATGAGACGCCGGCCCTGGGTGGTGGGCGAGGCCCTGGGGGTCGAGGCCCTGGGGGCACAAGTCACGGGCAAGAGGGTCTGAGAACCCAGCAGTCCTTTAGCACGCAGCGTCCACGACTGTCAGGACCCTGGGTCGCCCCTCTACGTGCGCGAGGCACGGTGGCGGATACGCTCTTGTCGACAGGACAAACTTGTTACGATGCGGGGATGGCCGACGTAACGACAGCTCACGAGTGCTCCACGACGGCGGCGACTTACGTCGGATTGGGCTCCTCTGCCTTTCAGGACTTCTCTGGCGCCGGGTTGGCATTCAGCTGCGTCTTCAAAACGGACACCAGCCAGGTCTACTTTGCAATGGCCACCGGCTCCACGGCCCAGCCCTCGGCCACCATGCAGTACATCAAAGACGCCTCTGGCGAGTCCCGCCGCCACCTTGCCTTTTCGGCAAGCGGCGTATGTGGCCAAGCGTTGACCCAAAGTTTAGCCAAGCTCGTGGGCGTGATGTGCCCCCCCAGCTGTTGCGGAAACAATCGGGGAACATTGGGACCAGCTTATAACTTTGCATGGTTTCTTGAGCCACATAATGGGGTCGGGGGCCCATCGAGGCCATCTTCAGGGTCCTCGGTTCTTGTCTCGGGTGTATCGGGATCACTTCGAAGCCGTCTTGGGATCGTCTTGACACATCCTGGCTCATCTCCCAGGTCTCTTGGGCCATCTTGGCGTCCGCCTTGATTGTCTTGAGGGCCTCTTGGGTAATACTGGTCGCCTCTTGACCCAACTTGGGCCCTCTTGAAGCTATCTTGATCCCTCTTTGACGCCTGTTTGGGCCGGCTTGGTCCATGTCGGAGCATCTTGGGCCCAAAGGCTTGGGAGGCATAAGCCATTGCAAAACATGATTTTACGTTTTTTTTCAATCAGGTGAGAAGTCTCGTGGGGCCTTTCTTAAAAAGCTTCTGCTCGGTCTCTCAGAGCGTCTTGCGGTCTCTTGGGCCCCCCGTGGTTCTTTGAAGGGCTTCTCGAAGCCTGTTGGGTTGTTCTTGTGACCACTTTTGCGGCTTTCTTGGCGACCTCACTGGGCTACCTGGGTCATCTTGAAAGTCACCTTCCCAGGCGGATCGGGAGCGCGGAACATTGCCGGGTTTTCGGGCCCTCTTTCATTGTCCTAGCCCACCAGGGCCTCGCTGAGGCCTCCTGGGGCGCTCTTGGGGATCTCCCGGAAGCACCCTCGTGGGTCCTCGTGCGGCCCTCTTGATATTATCTTGAGGCCTCTCGTTCGCAAACAAGGGGAGAACGCCACAACAGATGCAGCAGCACGTGCTTCTCAGTGACTTCAGTATTTCGGTGGCCTCCTTGAGAGGCTCTGGGGCCACCGTGGAGCCATCCAGCAGCCTCTGAAGGCAGTTCTGTAGGCCATCTTGAGCCAATTTGACCATCTCGGGCCATTTTGGAGGCCATCATCAGACGACTGGGGGCGAGCCCCAGAAAGACTTTCAGGGCGCAGTGGTTTGGACACCCTCGGGGGCAGGGAGCCCGCTCCGTGCAGAGAAGGTCCGCATCTTCCCCCCAACAGTGCTTGCACTAAGGTTTCTCGTTCGCTCCCGGAAAGCCACTCGGTCTTCGGTCGCTGGGCAGGTCTGCCAGAAGCTCGGCGGGTGGGCTCCCGAGGGCGCCTCGTGGGCGCCTCGTGCGCAGGCGGGGTCTGCCAGGACATCGGCCCGCGGGGGCCCGTGGGCGCCTTGTGGGCGCCTTGTGCGCTGGCTGGCTTTTGGGAGGGCGCGTGCGCAGGTTGCATCACATGGGCTACGCCACATAGACCTCGCTGAATCACGTAGCTGGCATACCATAACTTCACGACACAGCTTGCCCTCTGTGTGCGTCCCACAGATTGTTGCCTCACATTGGCTGCACCGCATCAGCGACCCCCCAGTTTGCACTACATACATTGCGCCGCATCCGCTCCTTTTCCTGAGATGAGTGAGGCTCCCTCCCCTCTCCACCCAGACGTATCGGGAGCCCTCCGCCGATTATGTTTTCAGAATTATGTTGCACGCTTGCTCATCATACATATCGAATCGCAGCATTCCAGCGAACCCCGGTATCGACACATCCTCAAACCATGCCCAAAAACATTAGGTGTTGTTCTAAGAAGTGCTTCCTTGACCGATCCATTACGACAGTATTTTGCGGGGCACATGCGCGCGCCGCCGAGTGCGCATGTCAGATTAGTTGGGCAACCGTGGCTCAGCCCTTCACAAACTATCAGAAGCCCTGAGTTGTTGCCGCAACGAATTGAACATGAGTGTGTTTGCATCCGAGTGTTTGCCAGATTTCTGCTCGCGCGCACTCGCTGAAGTCGTAAGAAAGCCATTGGTGTTGAGTCTTTTGTCAAAACAGAGCATGCGGGTCACACGCACGCGCATGTCGAACACGTGCAGCAACCATCCCGCGCCCGCCTAGCGTGCACACGCCCGCGTCTCTGCGCGCACACCGATATTATCCCAATGTTTTTTGTTCTTTTTATACGCATGTCAACATACGTGCCCAATTGTACACGGAAGCCAATGTGGTTTTCAATGTACATGTGTAGGAAATTCAAAACATCTGCGAACGTGCAGTTCCTCACAGTTCTCGTCGCCACACCTGCTATCATCATCGCTAGCGTCATCCTTGCCATCCTCATCGCCATCATCATCACCATCATCATTATCATCATCAACATCGTCGTCGTCATTGCCACCACAGCTGTCGTCATCGTCGATGTCGTCGCCCTCACTGAATTTCATGCGGGCCACACGTGCGCGAGCCCGCGCGCGCGTGTCGAACTCATTGCAGAACACTGGTTATCGAAGCATTTTAGGACAGATGTTCTCAAGCACACAATGCGATACTCCAGTGGCTTTCAGTTAAACGTCGCTCGCAGCTTCTGCCCACGAACTTTCCCTCAGTATCCTCATCAGCACCATTGTCATCATCATCGCCAGCGTCATCATTGCTTCCGTCATCATCATCACCATCACCTCCATCACCACCATCACCTTCGTCATCACCATCATCACCGCCGTCGTCATTATCGCCACTGTCGTCATCAGCATTGTCATCGCCGTTGTCGTTACCCTCGTCACCATTGCCACCACCACCACCATCACCATCATTATCATCGATGCTGTCACCGATGTCGTCACCATCATCACGTACCCGCCCGAATCGTACATCTACATGATGGTGGCTCTCCCGTCATTGCGCCAGCTGGGCATTGCCGAGCAGGTGCGGGCTGATCGGTGGGATGTTTTGTCCTAGCATTTTGCTTGGCCACTTTAACCTCTTCACACATTCACGTTACCACACATCTGGCACCACACTGCTTTCACCCCGTACGTGCATACACACATGTGTGTTGCACGACGTCCGGTACGGTTGCCTAATGGCTCTCCAGTTTCGATGTCGCCAGTGGCATCGCTTCTGACGTAGTGGCCGTAAAGGCGGTCGGGGGTGGCGCTGTATGTATTTGTATGTATATGTATATGTATATGTATATGTGTATGTATATGTATATGTATATGTATATGTATATGTATATGTATATGTATATGTGTATATATGTATGTATGTATGTATGTATGTATGTATGTATGTATGTATGTATGTATGTATGTATGTATGTATGTATGTATGTATGTATGACTATGTCTATGTATGTATAAACATATGTATATACACAATATTAGTTTGGCGCCTCGCGCCAAGCACCTGCATATGTTGGCACTTGGCGCCATCCTCTTTGGGCTTTGAACTTTGGCCGTTTCCCGTCCAGTCCTCTCGCCCGTTCCTATTTGCTCTCGCCCCCGCTTTACAGATCCGTGCGCAACACGAATTTCTCTTGGGGTGCGTTTTGATTCGAATTCTTGACGTTTCGCGTAACCCCTCCAGCTGACTCCACCTGCGGGTCCGTCCTATTTTGTCCGCCCCCCTTCTGCTGGCACACGCTCAGCGGCTTTTGGGGTTCGCGTGGAGGCGCCTGGGCTTCAGCCGGTGCCTTCTCGGTTGCCTCTTTTGCTGGCACATGTCCAGCGTCGTTAATTTTCTGCAGTATCGTGCACTGTGCCCCAGCCTCGTTCACTCCGCCCTCTGGACTTTTCCTTGCGGGCCGCGAATCAAAAAAGTAACCCCTCCAGCCCATCCAGAGACGATGCCCAGAGGAGTTGCCTCGATCAGGGAAGTGGGCAGAAACCAGAGGAAGGGTCCCTCTGGGAGCGACCTTGGGCGCCTCCTGGCGGTCCCGGGGTCCTCTTGGAGCGTCTTGGGTGCCTCGGGGAGCCCCTTGGGGCCTCTTGGGGGTCTCTTGGGGGCCTCTTGGAGGCCTCTTGGGCGCCTCTTGGGGCCTCCTGGGTGCCCTTTGGGGCCCTCTTGAGGCACTCTTGGGAGTCTGGAAGCGCTCTCGGGGCCATCTTAGAGGAGATCGGGATCGGTCAAAAAAGGGGGGGAGCTCCAATTACGGCCCACCCTGGGAGCCCCAATGATGGCCTTTTGGACCCCTCTTGGAGCGCTCTTGGAGCGCTCTTGGGCGCTCTTAGGGCCGTCTTGGGGCTCTCTTGGGCCTCTCTTGGGCCCTAGGGGCCCCCTTGGAGCTGTTGTGAGGCCTCGGAAGGCCATCGACAGCAATAAGTCGAAAAAAGCCATATTCATTGCTTTTTCACGTATTTGAAGGATTTTGGCCTCTTGGCGGCGTCCTGGGGAGGGCCACTTGGAGCTGTCTTGGAGCTGTCTTGGGGCCTCTTGGAGCATCTTGGGGGCCATCTGGAGCCATCTTGGGCTATCTTGAGCCATCTTGGAGGTCATCTTGTGCTCTCTAAGGCCCTCTTGGAGCCACCTTGGGCCATCTTGGACGCTCCAACGACCCGCGAATCCCCCTCTCTAAGTCCAAGGGAGGGGGTCGGGGGAGGGTTCAAGCTACCCACCCGCCCGCACGCCGTCTTGTTCACTCCCACCCGCCCTCCCAGCGCATAAGTAAGTCCCTGGTGTCAGCATATCGCGTAAGAACGCCGCAGAAGCCACAAGTTCCAGATGCACCAGACACCCTGGAGGCCCAAGCGTGCCAGGCGCGCCAGGTGCGGCACGTGCTCCACGTGCGCCCAGTGTTCCACGTGCTCCAGCCGCGCCAGGTGCGCCAGATACTGAGAACCAATAGGGGCTCCACCTGCGTGCGCCGCACATGTTGCGACGCCAGCATTTGCGCACGCCCCAGCGCATGCTTGTGGCTGCTGACCACCGCCCGCGGCCTTCCCCCCCATCCACGCATGAGAAACAAACGTGCGAGACGGCGCGTGGTCTGACACGCCACCCAACCGGTGTGCACCGAACCATTCTCGTCGAAACGCAGTGCAAGATGCACGCCAGGGCATTCACACTCCCGCCGTGCCGGTTTCAGGTTCAATTGCCACAGGGAAGCTCCGCGGCTCCGCGCGTCGCGCGCGGCCAGGCGACGCGCCCATGGCAGAGGTTTCGTGGAGCAGACGCTGCAGCAGCTTCGCCGGGAACCGAGGTTTCGAAATTCCATCGGAAACGAACAGGCGAGAAGGCAGCAGCCATTGATGTGTCAAACCGGTCGGTCGACCACCTGCGCTCAGAAGGCAGGTGGGATCTGCTGGCACCCCAGCCGCCCTTGTGTAAAATACAATTGCAAAGTGGTCGCGGGGCGCCCGCGCATGCTCCAAATGTGGATGCAGAGTGCGTTTTGTATTGTTTTTTGAGATGGATGGTGGTGGGGGTGATCATGGGGTCCTCGTTGTTCCGGGTTGGCTACCGGCCGGGCGGGGGAGGGAGTGTATATGAATAGGGAACAGTGATAACCCCCTTCCCGAAGGGGAAGAAGGGGGTTGGAAGAGAAAACTCTCTAGACCACCTGCGCCCAGAGGGCTGGTGGGACTTCGAGGCGGACCCGATCGCGCGGCGACGAGACAGCCACCTGGAGGCTCCGAAAGATCCTCGAACCACAATCGCGTGCCTTCCTTTGAGCGATCCTGCGCCAGCTGGTGCCGTAACGACCCGCGCGTCGATGTTTGACACCGCTTGGATCGTGCCGCCGTGAACGGTCTCGCATTCCCGTTCAACGCCGGCCGAGTCCTGACCAGAGGCAATGTTCACTCCGAACGCCCTTCGCTGGGGTCGCCGTCCCGTCGACACGACTCAAGCCTACCGCCGTGGAGGGCAAGATGTTTCCGTGTGGTCGTTGTTGTTACCCCGGGATCTGTTTTTGAGGCTTCCTGGGTTGCAGCGGCCCCTGCAGGCCGACGTTGCACCAAAACCTACGGGGATTGCAGAAACCTGGTGGCTTCCAGCGGCTCCCGACGGCATAGAATCAGCAAGAATCTGAGCAATCGCAGATCTGGCGGTGAAAGTTCTGCGGGCTAACCTATGTGATGTGAGCTCTGTTGCGGCAGCCGCGCGGTGTGAGCTACGTGGTGCAAACTTTTCGGTGTAATTGACGTGGTGGAAACTACGTTGTGTGAGCGATGGAATGCGGGCGATTTGGTGGTATCTACAGGATGAATAATATGTTGGGGACGGCGTTGTGGAAGCTGTGCGAAGGGAAGGGGCGGTGCAATGTAGATGGTGTGGGGCCCACGGGCGCCGTTCTGCTGCGACGTGGTGTCTCTGCTGCTCCCTGGCCTATGCCAGTTTTATTATGGTTCTCAGCTCTTCCTCTGTTGGTTTCTGTAGCTATCCGCTGTGCGGGCTCTGGAGGCCTCCTGGGCGCCTCTTTGGGCCGTCTTGGCTGTCCTTTTGAAGCCCGCTTGGGCCGTCTAGGGCCCTTCTTGGGCCGTCCGCCTTTTTGGGGAGCTTGGGCCCTCTTGGGGGCCTTCCATGGCCCTCGTGGGTCCCTTTTGGGAGCCTTTGGGGGCCTCGTGAGCTTTTTGGGGCAGTCTTGGGGTCCTCGTGGCCCGGCTTGAAACCCTGTTGGGGGCTTCTTGGGGACACCTTGGGGCGATGTCGTAGGCATTTTGGGACGTCTTGGACGGTGCTACGACACTACTAACGAATGTGCCAAGCATGTACGCTTTGCCAGAGGAATGTGGCGATGTTTGCCTCTTGGGGGCTCTCGTAACGTCTCTTGGGCCTTCTTTGGAGCCCCCTGGGCCGTCTTGGGGGCTTCTTGGGCCGTCTTGAGGCCGTCTTGCGCTGCCGTGGAGATCTCCTGGGGAACCCGGGCGCTCTTGGGGGCCTCCCATGGCCCTCGTGGGTCCCTCTTGGGATCCTTTGGGGGCTTCGTGAGCTTTTTTTGGGCCGTCTTGGGGCAGTCTTGGGGTCCTCGTGGCCCAGCTCGAAAGCCTGTTGGGGGCTTCTTGGGGCCGCCTTTGGGCGACCTCGCAGGCATCTTGGGCCGTCTTGATGCCGTCTTGCGCTGTCGCCCTGGGGAACTTGGTCTCTCTTGGGAGCCGTTGGGGGCCTCGTGTTCTCTGGACACCCCGCACACGAACAGGATGGAAGGAACAACCCTTCTCTTCCCACTCACACACTCAACCACTCACATCATCATCATCTTCATCATCTTCATCATCATCATCATCATCATCATCGCAGCTTAAACATCACATACACACTCGCTCACGTTCAGCCGACCACCACTCATATTCACTCCCTTATCCTGAGTGGCTTATGCACTCACTCACAACTACTACTCATCATTCATCACCATCATTATCACAACATCACCGTCACCATCGTCATTCTCGCGCACACTCACTCACACACCCACGCAGTCAGCTTGAGGAGGTCTCAGGCGGGTACCTCGTCTGTGAATGAACGCCATCATTATCACCAATCACCATCGTCACCATAATCACCCATCGCCCGCCACCATCGTCACCATCACCATCGTCACCATCACCCATCACCGTCGTCTTCATCATCGGAGGAAGTCTCAGGCGGGAGCGTCGTCTGTGAATGAATTGCAAGGAAGTCTCAGGCGGGAGCCCCGTTCCTGTGGGGCCCGCAGCTCATGTTCTTAATCAAGGCGGGTCATCGGACAACTTGTAACCGTCGTCATTTTTGGGCCCCTGGGGCCTGACTATGGAGGAAGATGTATCAGGCGGGAGCCTCGTCTGTGAGTGATTTGCGAAGAGTTCTTTCTCAAGCGGGAGCCCCCTCCTTATGCGGCCCACAGCTCATGCTTTTTAATTTGAGTGGGTCACCGGGAAATTTGTAACCTTCGTCACTTTTGGGCCCCTGGGGCCTGAATATGGAGGAAATGCCAGGCGAGAGCGTCGTTTGTGAGTGAATCGCGAAGAAGTCTCTGGCGGTGCCCACGTCTCTATGGGGCCCGCAGCTCATGTTTTCAATCAGAGCGGGTCATCGGACAATTTGTAACTGTTGTCATTTCGGGGCCCCTGAGGCTTGAATATGGGGGAGTATCAGGCGGGGGCCTCTTCTGTGAGTGAATTGTGAGGAAGTCTCACGCGGGGGCCTCCGCCCTATGGGGCCCGCAGCTCATGTTCGAGTCCGAGGCGGGTCAGCCTCAAACATGCAACTGTCTTCACTTTTGGGCCCCTGAGGCTTGAATATGGAGAAAGTATCAGGCGAGGGCCTCTTCTGTGAGTGAATCGCGAGGAAGTCTCACGCGGGTGCCCCCCCTCCCTATGGGGCCCGCAGTTCACTTTAGCGAGAGGGAACACGACGTCGCGACCAACGCGGCGCGCGACGCGCCCGATCATCGGCAGGTGGTGGGTGTCGTTCCTGGCGAAATTCATGCAGGACATGGGCTCCGATCGCGAGGAGGCCCCGCAGACGACAGGCGGCTTTCGCATCGTGAGGGCCACGAGCGCTCTGAACGACTGGCTGCATCACGGTGACGACCCAGTCCTCAAGCACGCTGGTTTGCAGGTGCGCGCCGCGTGGTCTACCGCTGCGAGAAGCCCGACGGCCTCTGGAGAGACGAGGTCCGCGCGCGGCACTTTGACTTCGACTTCGCGCCGCCCTGCGCACTGTGCGCGACCCACAAGCAGCCCCTGGCCCCCGAGTTCTGCGCGCCCCTCTTCGACGGCTTCGCCGTGCCGACGACGACGAGGACTGCGGTGCCGCATGCCTGCGCCAGCAGCTGCTCCTGAGGCCATTGGAGGTGGAGGGCGCGGAGACGCCGGAAGACGAGCGCATGCTGCAGGCGTTCGCGCCCCTGATGGAGGCCCCGATGCGCCCCGAGACAAGCGCGCGCGCTGGGCCAATTGTTTCGCGCGAGCTTGGAGGCACTACCAGGCTCAGGCCGACGAGGAGGCCCGCGCCGCCGCGGCGCGTTTCCTAGCGCGGCACGAGTGGCCTTCAATCTGGGTGGCGCAGGAGGTGCAGGAGGAGCTCTTCGCGCTGCACTAGTCGCGGGCGGAGGGCACGGACGAGCAAGGCGATTCGATGGGCCCCGCCCACTGCCCCGACGAGGAGGAACCCGCGGCGACGGTCCACCAGTACGCGTCCATGATAGCCGCGTAGGTGGCGCCAGACCTCGAGGGGATCGCCCTGGCGCTCGAGGAGAATAGGCCTCGTCAGTGCCAGAGCGACGCGGCCGCGCAGAGCGCGTGCCTCAAGGCGGCCGCCGGTGAAGGCGCCGGTGAAAACGAGGGCGCCGAGGCGAGCGAGAGCGCGGAGCACCCAGGCGCGCCTCCCTCGCCGGTCTGGGCGCACTGTCAGCCGGTTCCAACGCGGGGCATCGATTGGGAGCGGGGCGTTGCGGGCGTGCGCAGCTTTGCGCGCCGCAAGAGCCTCGCGAAGCTGGCCGCGGAGCTCCTGGCGCCCCCGCGCATGTCCGAGGCGGCCCGCGAGGACGTGGGCGCGCCCGCGCCGACGGGGGCCGCGACCGGCCCCGCGCTCGCGGCCGGGCACCGACCTCCTGTGACCGCAGCGCGCGAGGAGAGACACGCCTGGCGACTCTGCAGGACGACCGCCTCCAGGGCAGTCGCGACGAGGAGGGCGCGGGCGCTGCTGGCGGCGCGGGCGGGGGCGCTGGCGGCCTGGGCGCCGACCCCGCTGCGGCCTGTTTCGAGAACGGGGTCCATTCCGCGCCCGGCGCGCGCGTCGCCGCCCTGGTCGCTGCTTTACCGGAGGACTAGAGACTCGCGCAGGGCCAGACTCTGTTCGTCGCCAAGTTCGCCTAGGCCTGCGACGAGGCCGGGGGGGCGACGTGCAGAAGCAGCCCTGGAGCGAGGAAGGTGACGCACTTGCTCCTGCTGGGTCAGGGCGGCTCAGGGAAGACGCGCGCGGTGCAGAAGGTCGTCTTCCCAGTCGTAGAGTTTGCGTGGCCCTCGCGGGCGCTGGACAAGGTCAGCGCGATGGTCGTTGCCTCCTCGAGCGCGCAGGCAAATCGCATCTCCGCGGAGATGGTGAAGGCCAGGGCGCCGCGCAGCGCCTGCGCCGCGCGAGTCCAGAAGTGCGTCGGCGCGAAGCTGAGGCCAGGGGGCATGCAGAAGAGGTTGCAGTGGCTGTGGGGGCACGTGTGCGCTCTTGTCGTCGAGGCGAGAAGCGCGGCGGCGGCCGCGCCGTGCACCGTGCTGGGCCTTTGGGCGTGCCGCGGACGCAGTGGCGCGCCCGACGTGCAGGAGCCCACCTACAAGCGGCCGCGCCGCCACCTTGGGCGCGCCCCCATCGCGCTGCACCTCGGCGATCTCCTGCAGCTGAAGCCCACCAGCAGCATCGGCCTCCTGACGGACGTGGACGAGCTCCTGGACGACGGGTCCTACAAGTATGCGGGGCCGCCGACGGTGGAGATTCGGCGCGCCATCGAGGTCTTCTCTCAGATCCCCTGCGTCTTCGAGCTGAAATGCACGAAGCGCTTCGAGCCCGGAGGCCCTCTGATCGCGTTCTTGGGCTGCGTTCGCGAGGGCGAGCCCTTCCCGCCAGACGTCTGGTCCGCCTGGGAGAAGACGTTGGCCTCGGACAACCGCGGCGCCCTGGGCCCTCAGCGCCAGCGCGAGAACTTTCGGCTCGGCTACGGCGTGGGCATATACTGGGAGACGCTGGCGAGGTGGATCAACGCGCGCGCTCGTCGCGACGCGCGGCGTCTGGGCGCGCCCTTCGTTTTCCTGCAGGCCGTGGGTGAGTGCAGCGCGATTCAGGGCGATCCCGACTCGGGTCGGCGCCTCCTGGAGGTCCCGAACATGCGCGAGACGGGGGGCGTCCGCGGCGCCTTGCCTGCCCGCGGCGGCACGGAGGTGTGATTCACGGCGGCGCAGGAAGAGCCGGGGAAGAAGTTGGGGCTCGCGCAGGAGCAGCGGGCCACTATCGCGCCCGTCGGGCTTCGCCCGGGGAACGAGCCGCGGCGCGAGGGGCGCTCGCCAGGCCCGCTCTTTCGCCTCCGCTTCCTACCGCAGGGAATCTGGTTGCAGGTGCACGGCGTCAAGGAGTCTCCGATTTGCCAGGAGGTCGCCGAGCTGCTGCGACAGAGCGCCGAAGGCGCCGGCGGCGGCGGCGAGGCCGAGGCGCGGGCGCGGTGCTTGCTGATGTTCAGGCCTAGCGAGCAGTGGTTCGCGCGCGCCCCGCCTCGCCTCGGCGCTGTCGCAGGGCCAGATGCTGCGCGAGGGCGTCGCCGTCGACTGCGCGAGGGGCGAGGGCGCTGGTCGCGCGGGGATGTCGGGCGACAAGTGCTGGCTGAGCCTCTACGTCATGTTCTCCAGTGCCACGCGCGCGGAACGCGCTGATCCCGCGGCCGCCGCCGCGAGTGTTCCAGGAGCGAGGGCCGCCGGCATCCTCGCGGAAGGCGCTCCTGGAGTTCGGCGTCAGAGCGGAGAGCTCCGTGGCGGAGGCGGAGCAGCTCGCGGCAGAGCTGGGCTTCGTGCTGCCCCCCGCCCGAGCGCGGCGGTGCCCCGCTCGAAGCCCGCGGGGTTGCCCCGGCGGCTTGGCCTCGTGCGCCAGCGGCTCGCGGGGTAGCCCCGACGGCCTGGCTCGCGGGATGCCCCAACTGCTGCGGCGCAGTGTGGCGCGTAGAGATTGCGGCCGTGCTGGCGGAGGCAGCGACAGCGCCGAGGCAAATCGACACGCGCGCTCGCGCAATGGGAAGGGGGGAGGTGGCGTGGCGCGAAAAAAGCAGGAGGGCGAGGAAGGGGGCAACGTAGGGAGTGTGAGGAGAGATTGCGCCAGGGCGAGGGGGATAATGACGCAAAGGAGACAGTAAGGATGTCTCAGCAATCACGAAGACGACGGTGAGGGCTATTTCCAGACTGGCCGAGAGGATTTTCATGCGGGGTCCTAGCGTCGGAGTAATGTGTTTGAGCCGTCTTGGGTCAGTCTTGGGGTCCTCGTGGCCCGGTTTGAAACCCTCTCGGGGGCTTTTTGGGTCGCATTGTGGCGATCTCGCAGGCATCTTGGGCCGTCTCGAGGCTGTCTTGCGCTGCCGTGGGGCTCTTCTGGGGAATTTGGGCCCTCTTGGGGTCCTGCCATGGCCCTCGTGGGTCTCTCTTGGGAGCCGTTGGGGGCCTCGTGAGCTTCTTTCGGCCCGTTTTGGGGCAGCCTTGGGGTCCTCGTGGCCCGGCTTGAAGCCCTCTTGGGTTTTTTTTGGCCACCTTGGGGCGATCTCGCAGGCATCTTGGGCCGTCTCGAGGCTGCCTTGCGCTGCCGTGGGGTTTTCCTGGGGAACTGGGGCCATCTTGGGGTCCTCCCATGGCCCTCGTGGGTCTCTCTTGGGAGCCGTTGGGGGCCTCGTGAGCTTCTTTCGGCCCGTTTTGGGGCAGCCTTGGGGTCCTCGTGGCCCGGCTTGAAGCCCTCTTGGGGGCTTTCTGGGCCACCTTGGGGCGATCTCGCAGGCATCTTGGGCCGTCTCGAGGCTGTCTTGCGCTGCCGTGGGGCTCTCCTTGGGAACTGGGGCCCTCTTGGGGTCCTCCCATGGTCCTCGTGGGTCTCTCTTGGGAGCCGTCGGTGGCCTCGTGAGTTTTTTTGGTCCGTTTTGGGGCAGCCTTGGGGTCCTCGTGGCCCGGCTTGAAGCCCTCTTGTGGGCTTGTTGGGCCGCATTGTGGCGATCTCGCAGGCATCGTGGGCCGTCTTGGGGCGGTCTTGAGGCCGTTTTGCGCTGGCGTGGGGCTCTCCTGGGGAACTGGGGCCCTCTTGGGGACCATGGCCCTCGTGGGTCTCTCTTGGGAGCCGTTGGGGGCCTTGTGAGCTTCTTTCGGGCCGTCTTGGGGCGGCCTTGGGGTCCTCGTGGCCCCGCTTGAAGCCCTCTTGGGCCGCCTTGGGGCGATCTCGCAGGCATCTTGGGCCGTCTCGCGGCCGTCTTGCGTTGACGTGGGGCTCTCCTGCGGAATTTGGGCCCTCTTGGGGACCTCCCATGGCCATCGTGGGTCTCTTTTCAGAGCCGTTGGGGGCCTCGTGAGTTTTTTTGGGGTCGTCTTGGGGCACTGTTGGGGTCCTCTTGGCCTGGCTTGAACCCTCTTGGGGGCTTTTTGGGCCGCATTGGGGCGACCTCGCAGACATCTTGGGCCGTCTTGAGGACGTTTTGCGCTGCCGTGGGGCTCTTGAGGTTCTCCGACCACTTCTCCGATCGCTTTGGGTCTTCTAGCAAGGTCCGGCAAGGCGCCCTGGGAAGCGCGGCGGGGCTATTTCTAGACTGGCCGAGAGGATTTTCATGCGGGGTCCTACCGTCGGAGTAATGTGTTTGAGCCGTCTTGGGGCAGTCTTGGGGTTCTCGTGGCCTGGTTTGAAACCCTCTCGGGGGCTTCTTGGGCCGCATTGTGGCGATCTCGCAGGCATCTTGGGCCGTCTCGAGGCTGTCTTGCGCTGCCGTGGGGCTCTCCTGGGGACCTCCCATTGCCCTCGTGGGTTTCTCTTGGGAGCCGTTGGGGGCCTCATGAGCTTCTTTCGGGCCGTCATGGGGCAATATTGGGGTTTCAGGCCTCGTAGATGGGGTCCGAATAGATGGGGTCGGAGGATCGTTCCGCAT
>CAUYUJ010018005.1:52500-65000 GCA_963575745.1 Prorocentrum cordatum
GTGCTTGATTGCTGTTCCGTTTTGCTCAGCCGGTTTTAGCACGTTGGCCGACTTGTGTAGGCGCGCCGAGATGGGGGTGGCCACATACGCAACCCGTGCGAGTTTGTGTGCCGATGTCTCGGTCGTTTTCTTTTTGTCTGCATTCGAGGGGCGATTGCAATTATCGCTTGCGGGCGTGATGCGGCAGGGCACGCGCGAGCAGAGCACGGCCCGCGCTGCCTCACTCCCGCAGGACATCCGAGCACGCGACGTTGACGCATCAGAGTTTTCTGGCCTCCTGCTTGGCGGGGAATGCCAAACCAATGCTGCTCAGTTGAAAAACGTGTCATCGCCGTCTGCATCGATCGTCACAGCTGCGTTTCACTCAGCGCCCTCGCTTTCGCCATAACGGGGCTCATGGGGCTCATGTATCCCATGCGGCTTTCAGGCCTGGGCTGTTTTAGGGCGTTGCTTCCTCGTCGCGGTAAGGGCCGAAAGCTGCTTGCATTCAGTCCTCCCCCTCCCCCCTTGCCGGGGGCGGCCAGGCGGCCTCAAGAGCCCACTACAGCTTTGGAGGTGAATTCGGGAGGGGGGGACGTTGATGGGGGAGGAGGTGGGGGTGGGGAGGAGGAGGACGGGGAGGAGGAGGAGGAGGAGGACACGGACACGGCGGAAGATGCTGACGAGGACTGGGGTGGGCAGTCATCCTTCTGGGGTTCCCTGTGTGCGGGGTGCGTTCGAGGCGTCTGATCGTTATGCAAGCAGGCCTGCCGACCTCCGTCAATTTACACCTGTCCGTCATGCAAGCAGACGCTGTCCCCTGGTAGTGGGGGATCCCGGCTACATCCCAAACTCTGCACTCTGCGCGCAATTATCTTTCCAGGCCCCCATGTAAAAACGTCCTTGCAGATCCCATGTGTACAATGCAGCATCCGTGCGCCTCCTCTGCACCATGCAGTCCCGGACTCCTATACAGTGGAGGGGGCAGTATCCGAAGAAGGATGGCACATTATCCTTCCGACGGAAGTTCCCCCTTTCTCGTCTTCACCATGCGCCCGCATTCCCGATGGCCTCCCAAATCCGTCCCGACATGGCCCCTTTCATCCCCCCCAGATCCATCCACCTCCCCCACGTTCCAGAGGGCGGCGGCGGCGACGAGTGCGAATACGGTCACGAGGGAAAGCGCGAGGATAGGGACGAGGACGACGACGGCCACAATAACGAGGGCGATGACGACGATACCGACGAACGCGAGGATGACGAGAGCGACGACGAGGGCGAGGTCAACGACGAAAGTCCTCACGCTCACATAGGCGTAAACGAGCTCGAGGAAAACGATGGCGACGTGTGGGGACCCCCATGACACCCCCACGCGGGCCGCGCGTGAACCCCACACCAACCCCCGAGGAAAT
This sequence comes from Prorocentrum cordatum, assembly GCA_963575745.1. Lineage (NCBI taxonomy): Eukaryota > Dinophyceae > Prorocentrales > Prorocentraceae > Prorocentrum > Prorocentrum cordatum. The sequence continues at coordinate 53,892 of CAUYUJ010018005.1, forward strand.
TGACGAGAGCCCCGCGACAGCCCGACGAGATCCCAGGGGGGCGTGTTGGGGCCCTCCCAGGTGCTGGCCAGGATAGTTTTAAACCGAGGCCCTGCCGAGTTTTTGGATCGATGGCCCCCAAGTGGCAGCAAGAGGCCTTCCAGGGCCCCCAAAAGGGCCCCCAAAGATCCCCAAGAAGGTCCACTGAGAGCCCGGAAACCCTCCAGACAGCCTTCGTGGGCGAGAGCGGGACTTCTAAAACATACCATGTGCGCACACGCCGCAAACCTGCGTGAAAACCAGTCTGGTGATACGACCGCCCACGGTGTCTTAGGCCTTATATGGCCTGTAGGGATAATAGCACCCATAGGGATCACAGGGCCTCACAGGGCTCATAGGGCTTATAAGGTTTCTACGGCTTATAGTGCTTATAGATTTTTAGGGCGCTTAGGGCTCATACAGCTCATGGGGATTATAGGGCCTATGGGGCTAAAAAGATTCATAGGGCTGGTAGGGCATACACACGTCATGAGGTTTTTGGGGCTTGTAGGGCTTATAGGGCCGATCGGGCTTACAGGGCTCATCGGGGTCATAGGCCTCATAGGGCTCATAGGGCTCAGAGGGCTTATGCGGCTTACTGGGCAGATGGGGCTTATAGGGCTTCAAGGTTTCATAGGGCTCATAGGGCTTTGGGGGGACATCGGGCTTATACAGCTGAAAGCGCCCATCGGGCTTATAACTGTTCTAGGGCTTATGGGGATCATAGGGCTCACCCGTTTAGCAGGGCACTATCGTGTTAGGACGAAAGTGCACGCTTATCGTACCAGGGCTCTAGGGCTATGAGCCCTATGAGCCCTATGAGCCCTATGAGCTCTATGAGCCCTATGAGCCCTATGAGCCCTATGAGCCCTATTAGCCCTATGAACCCTATGAGCCCTATGAGCCCTATGAGCCCTATGAGCCCTATGAGCCCTATGAGCCCTTTGAGCCCTATGTGCCCTGCGAGCCCCATGAGCCCTATAAGCCCTATGAGCCCTATGAGCCCTATGAGCGCTATGAGCCCTATGAGCCCCATGAGCCCTACGAGCCTTATGCGCCCCATGAGCCCTATGAGCCCTATGAGCACTATGAGCCCTATGAGCCCTATGAGCCCTATGAGCCCTATGAGCGCTATGAGCCCTATGAGCCCCATGAGCTCTATGAGCCCTACGAGCCAATGAGCTCCATGAGCCCCATGAGCCCTATGAGCCCTATGAGCCCCATGAGCCCTATGAGCCCTGTGAGCCCTAAGAGCCCTATGAGCCCTGTGAGCCCTGTGAGCCCTATGAGCCCGTTGAGCCCTATGAGCCCCACGAGCCCTATGAGCCCTATGAGCCCTATGAGCCCTATGAGCCTTATGAGCCGTATGAGCCCTATGTGTGAGCCCCATGAGCCCTATGAGCCCTATGAGCCCTATGAGCCCTAAGAGCCTGTGAGCCCTATGAGCCCTATGAGCCCTATGAGCCCTATGAGCCCTATGAGCACCATGAGCCCTATTAGCCCTATGAGCCCTATGAGCCCCATGAGCCCTATGAGCCCTATGGGCCCTATGAGTCACAGACGCCCCTCAGAATCAACTTGGGTTGCGTTTTGGGCCCCTCTTCGAACCATGTTGGGGCCCTCATGGGGCCTTCCCGGGCCCTCTCGGAGTCATGCGGGACCCCTCCGAGGGCCTCAAGAAGCATCTTAGAGGGCCAAGAATTTGGCACAAATGCGACACAAACCACATCCTTATTGGAGAGCGTGTTGTGTTACATTTGTGTTAACTATGGGGCCCTCATGTAGCTATCTTGGGGCCCTCTGGGGGCTCGGTTGGCTCTCCCAACAGGCTCCAGGAGCGGCCCAAGAGGGCCGCCAAGTGGCCACAAAGTGGCCCTAAGGGGGCCCCTAGAGTGTTCCACGACGGCCGAAAAAGATATTCAGATGGCCATGGCCATCTGAATATCTTTTTCGCTCCTTTTTGGGGCCCTCCGGGGGCGCGGTGGGCCCTCCCAAGAGGTTCCAGGAACGCCTCAAGAGGGCCGCCAAGTGACCTCTTGGGGGGCCCAGGAGGGCTCCAAGAGGGCTTCAAGAGCGCCCCAGGGGGGCCCCAAGAGGGACCTGCAGGGTGTCACTTTCCGGGGCGCTGAAAGTGACACCCTGAAGGGCGCTCCTGGAGCCATCTTGGGGCCCTCTTGGGGCCCTCCTGAGTCCCTTTGGTGCCCTGCGGGACCTCACTGAGAGGCCCAGGGGGGCTCCAAGAGGGCCCCAAGAGGGCTCTTAACGCGCATGTCGTGCGCGTGTCGTGGCCTTGGGGCCCAGAACGACGATGACATGCACACGGCATGCGCTCTTGGGTCCTTCTTGGGGCTGTCTTGGGGCCTTCCTGGGCCCTCTTGGAGCCCTGTGGCACCCCCCTCAGGGCCTTAAGAGGCATCCCAGGGGGCCATTCATTTAGCACACATTTAACACCAACCACGTCCTTATAGGAAAGCGTGTTGTGTTAAATTTGAGTTCAGTTTGGGGCCCTCTTGGTACCATCTTGGGGCCCTCTTGGGGCCCTCCTGGGCCCTCTTATTGCCCTGCGGACCGATTCTGAAGCGGACCGTTTTTGCTACAATCCTTCTTGGAGGGCTCCGTGGGCTCGCAGGAACTGCCGCAATTGCTTGCATCCTTGCTTCGCGTCTTTGGTGCTGCGGAGTTGGACGGTTGCGGAGCCTCGGCTATGATGGCATTCTCCCTGCGTCAGAATCAGCAGAATTGAAGAACTCATGCCTGCGTCGTAGCCATTTAAGCTCAAGTGCGCCAGCAGTCCACATTGATTCGCCCGAGTTTCCAGGGTCTTGGCAGTTCCAGAGCGCTGATCTTCCCATGGCAGCTCCGCCAGGGAGCGGCGCCCCCGCCCCCGCGGCGGTCGTGCCAGGAGGACCGCAGGTGGCCCCGGCGACGGTTGAGGCGAACGCCAGCTCCGAAAGTTTCGACATCTTGCCCCTCAAAGGTCGCATTGAGGTGGATCGGGTGTACACTTCAGAGCAGCGTTTCATCGTGAATCTGGTTACTCATGAGCGTCGTGCTTTACCTGCGGGCAAGTGGGACCTTGTGTTCGACGACGATGGCTTCGCGGCCCTCGTGAACTCGCAGGACCCCACGGCGGATGTGCTCTACCCTGAAGATATATTCAAGAAGGTCCTGGCCATATCGAGCTTGAACCAGCGCCTTGTCATATTGCACGGGGACGGCCACGTGAAAAAGGTTTATTCCGCGGAAGCGGCGCTGAAGTTCTACGAGGAATTGCACGTGGAGTTCAGCCTCTTGCCGACTTCGCGTACCGAACGCATGAGCATGTACCGCTTGAGGGCCCCGAGGGGTGGCTTCGCCTTCTTGTGGGACTTGCACGCCGTGTACTCCACGTGCGGCATGACGTCTTACAAGGGTCGGGCGTCCAAGTGGGCATCGTATCAGATCCCCACGTGGTGCGAGAAGGTTCGGGACATGCGCATCGATCACGACCACTACTTTAAGTCCAGGCTGGCGCCCGAGGCAGTCTCGGAACAAGATCCTCTGAAAAGGCCATTCCTCCCGACTCCATCTGCCACGTCCTTCGGCCTCATCTTCCAGCTTGTACGTTGGTGCAGTGGCACCGCTGGGCGAAATGGGGGCTTGCGGGGCGAGGCGGCGCAGGCGTCCGCCAAGTACTATTTGGAGTCTCTCATTGTCCATGCGTTGCCAGAGGCGCGCGACTTGGAGATCCGCGTCGATGAGCTGTGGGTCCCGAAATGGCCGTGCCATGAGCCGGAGAAGCCTGATGTTGTGCTCAGGATGGATGCCCGCGGTGCCGTTGACATCGGGCCGTGGCTGGGCAAGATGGAGGATGGCTCGGCTTGGTTCGCTGAGACTTGGTGCGCGATGAGGGGGAGTGGTTTTCTTCGGATGGTCGACCGGAAGGTCGCCTTCATCGATTTCCTCCAGTCGACGTGCTCGTGCCCGCGACTCCACTCCGTCTTCAAACAGTTGGCGTGGGAGCTGGCTTGCATGGTTGAGGAGGCGCTGGCGGGTCGCCTCACCGAGGTCGAGCGCGCGCCGAACCGCTTCCACGTGGTCGTGTCCGACTGGGCGGCGCTGGTTTCCCGGCCGAACCGTCTCGAGCACGAGTTGGCCAAGTACGTGCTCTCGTGCAAGGAGTACAGCAGGGGCCAGCGGGACTTCGGCTTCGCCACAGACAAGGTCAACATCGGTTACAACATCAGCAACACGCTCGTCTCCATGAGGGATGGCGTGCTCGCTCTGGCATGCCCCCAGGTGAGCCATCGAAACGACGACGAACGCGTGGTCGGGGGCCAGCGCCGGGGCCATGGCGAGGGGACGGCCAGCACAGAGCGTCTGGGGGACGGCCGAAGGTTTTGGTTTTCCTTTTTTTTGGTATACACTTTTTGTGTGTTTTCTTGTGGGTTTTGGAGGTGTATACCAAAGGTTGCTTTTTGGTATCTTTGGTATACCCTTGTGTTTTTTCGATTGAACTGGAGTACACCAAAGATGTGTGTCGCCAGGCGGCTCCGCCTGGTGGCGCGCTGGGCTTCTGGGGGTGACTGGGCCCCGGCGCCCTGGTCCTGGCGCTGACCCGCTCCGCCGTTGTCATCGGAGGTGGTGGACGCATTCACGCCTCTCACTGAGGGTTCCGATGAGCCGGGTAAGCTGGGCCCCGTGGAGCGAGCCGCTGTCCATGCTCGCCATGTTGGGTGGCTCAAACGGGTTGCCCAGACAGGGAAGGCGCCGTCTTGGAAACCTGTGAAGCGATACCGCAAGAGCACCGAGAAGTGGATCAAGTCGTTGGATTGGCAGTTCCAGATATCCACTGACACGGGTGGCCTCGATTACTTCCGGCAGAAGGGTGACGATTCGGCCTGGGCCCCAGCCAACTGGGCAAATTGGCCCAAACTTAATGGGGCCTTGGATCAGGGGTCCGACGGCCTGTCCGCGTGCCACGCCATGCAGTACTACCTGTCCATGAATTCATTTTCGGTCTATGACTTCTCCCACGGCTGTGCGAACGATGTTAATGGGGCGTATAAGGCCATCGGTAAGTTTGGCTTCGTCCTTCTGATGCTGATCATCTACAACATGCCGCACGGGCCAGACAAAGATGAAGGCCTCCGTTTCCAGCAGCTCCAAGAAGCAGTCGCTTTTATGTTGGAGAAGTTCGACCCCGACAGTTTCGCTCTCTTCCAAGCGCATGCGCCTAGCATGATCGAGGAGCTGAAGGGGGAGTTCGAGATTGTAGACGCCGATGCGCCGACGGCGGACCTCTGGGAGTACTTGAAGAGCACGGCCCCGTTCGAGAAGAAGAGGTACCGCACGAAGCTCTGCCAGTTCTCCGAGTGGGGGCGGCGAGGGAAGGAGCTCTTGAAGCAATGGAGTACTTTGCGTTTCAAGTGCGAGTTCGTCGGCCTCGAGATGGACATGATCACGCCGGCCTCCGTGTTGCAGCCCGTCACCGTCGGGAAGGGGGCTTTGGATTGCGCGGCGGAGACGACCTCCACCAGTCTCGCAGAGATGCAGCCGGACACGAAGGCGCTCCGCTCGACAACCAAGAACGCTCTCGGCCTTGCCATCTCGACCTTGCAGTTCCGGACAACTTTGGGGCTTCAACCGTTGGCCTCGGCGTTGCAGCGCCCGTCGTTCTTCTTGGGGCGAGTCCCCGCTCTCTTCGGCGATGGGCCCTCTCTTGGAGCCCCGCGGAGGCTTCCTCAAGGCTCCTCGCGGGCCCTCCCTGGAGCCAGAACGAGGCCCCGAGGAGGCTCCCATGGGAATCTTCCATGTGCTTTGTGAGGAGCATTTCAAACGGTGGGTTCAAATCTTCCCGCGTGGCTGGATATTGAAGCTTATCGGCCCTCCAGGGCTCATAGGCATAACAGGGCTCATGGGACCTCATAGGGCTCTAAGGGCTCATGGGGATCATGGCAGTCATAGGGATCTTAGGGGTCGTAGGGCTTCTAGGGGGCATAGGGCTCATAGTGCTCATAGGGCTGGTAGGCGCCCTAGGGCTCCTGGGGCCCATAGGGCCCACAGGGCTCACAGTGCTCACAGAGCTCAGAGGGCTCCTAGGGCTCATCGGGCTCGTGGGGCCCCTTGGGCTTATAGGGATCCTTGGGCTCGTAGGGATCCTAAGGGTCATAAGGTTCACAGGGCGCATGGGGCAAATAGAGGTCATGGGGGTCATAGGGCCCATCGGGCTCATAGGGCCCAGGGCAAAGCAGCCGCGCGGCAAACAGCCAGGCCCACGACGGAGCAGGCAAAGCACACAACACTTGCAGCAATGCCAAGACATCTCAAGCCACGCCAAGCAATGCCAAGCAGTGTTGAGAAATGCTTCGGAATGCCAAGCAACGCCGAGCGCTTGGAAGAGCAAGCAACGGAAAACAATACCAACCCATGCCGCAAAGCAGGGAATGATGGGGGACAATTTCGTTAACATAGCATGTTTTCTCCTGTGAAGCCATGAGTAGGTTAGCTCCTGTGCGAAGCGTGCGGCCGCATGCTGTTTAGGGCTTCCAGTGGCGCATGTGTCTCGTGTTCCCACATCATGTTTAAGAATCCCAGTCTGCCACCTATGTTTCCACATTTCCCTGTCGTGCCACCAATGTGCCCACATTCGGTGTCCTTTTGCGCCCCGCCGTAAGTGTCCGAATCGTGCCCGGCATGATTCTGCAGCTAAGTGTAGCACGAGCGGTTTCGTGACAATGTCGTGCCCGGTGTGAGTGTGCAGGTAGGTGTAGCAAGAGAGGTTTCTTGACCCCCCAGGACCCCCCAGGACCCCCTGGGACGCCCCAGGACCCGGCTCCAAGAAGGCCCCAAGAGGGTTTCAAGAGGCCCCCAAACGGCCCAAGAGGGGCCCTGGGAGCATTCACTTCGATGTATCTTTTACAAAGGGTGTGGGTCCCTTCCTCCTCCCCTGTCCACCCCCAGCCGGCTTTCTGTTACCATTTGTCCCCCCCTCCCCTGTCCACCCCCAGCCAGCTTTCTGTTACCATTTGTCCCCCCTCCCCTGTCCACCCCCAGCCGGCTTTCTGTTACCATTTGTCCCCCCCTCCTTTGTCCACCCCCAGCCAGTTTTCTGTTACCATTTGTCCCCCCCTCCCCTGTCCACCCCCAGCCGGCTTTCTGTTACCATTTGTCCTCCCCTCCCCCCCCCAGCGGGCAGGACCCCCCAGGACCCCCAGGACCCCCCAGGGAGTTGGAGGATACGGATGGACGAGGAGGGCGGGAAGGGAGGATTGGCTGTCCTTGCGAGCCACGTCGCACACGGCATCGGTGCCCGCCTTCTGCACCCCGCTCGCGCCGATCTTGCGGATGCTCAGAGGGCTTTCGCAGCGTTTCCAAAGGCCTCCAAGAGGGCCTCAAGAGGGCCCCAAGAGGCCCCCAACGGACGCTACAACGCACCCCCTGTCGTACCCCCGTCGTGAAGCAAGAGTGTCCCGACCCAGGCGTTCGTCCTGTCACCTGTTAGCCCCCTGGCCCTGTCACGCGGTCCCGTCCCGAAGCAAAAGTGTCCCGACGCAGGCGTCCTGTCACGCGGCGCCGTCGTGAAGCAAGAGTGTCCCGACCCAGGCGTCTCGTCCTGACCGCTTGTCCCGCCCCTCGAGCGGCTTTTGATTTCCATGCGCCTCTGCGCCCTAGATCCCTAACCAGAGAAGTCATACGTACAACTACTACATGTCCCAGGCCATGGGAGCCCCCTGAGGCCTCCAAGAGGATTGTAGCAAAAACGGCCCGCCTCAAAAACCATAAGAAAGTGAACTCGCATGAGCTTTACAAGGGCTACTGGACATGCCCCGAGGAGCACAGTAGTCTCCATCTTCCGCGCAAACCCCATGAACCCAATAAGCCTTGCAATCGCAAGGTCCCTAACCTGGGCAGCCTCATCGGGCTCCTACGGCCCATAGTGCCCATAGGGCTCGTTGGGCCCCTGGGGCCCATGGGGCTCATGGGGATCACAGGGTTCATAGGGTTCATAGTTCCCCTAGGGCTCCTGGGGCCCGTAGGGCGCATAGGGCTCATATGTTTCATAGGGCTCGTAGGGCTCATGGGGCTCATAAGACGCATACGGTTCATGAGGCCCATGGGGCTCGTAGGGCTCATAGGGCTGACAGGTCTCATAGGCTCATAGGGTTCCTAAGTCTCATGGGGTTCCTCGGGCTCATAGGGCCATAGAACTTATGAGGGCTCATAGGGCTCAAAGAGCTCATGGGGACCATAAGGATCTTAGGGGTCATAGGGCTTGTTGGGGTCATGCGACTCATAGGGCTCATAGGCTTCATAGGGAAACTGGGCTCACGGCTCATAGGGGTATAGGGCTCAACGGGGCCCAGCGGGCCCACAGGGATCACAGAGATCATAGGGCTCAGAGGGCTAAAAGGGCTCACTGGGCCCATTGGGTTCCTCGGGCCCATAGGGCTCATCGGGCTCATGCGGCTCATCGGGCTCATGGGGCTCCCATGGCTCCGAGGGCTCATAGGGCTCTTGAGACTCATAGGGCTCATAGGTGGCGCTGCTGGTAGTGCTGGTGGCGCTGCTGCTGCTGCTGCTGCTGCTGGTGCTGCTGGCGTTTTCTGAGCGGGCCGATTTTGCTACAATCCCCCTTGGAAAGCTCCGGAAATTCTTGGGGCTTCGACGCCATGTAGCAGTCCTACAATGACCTATTGGCCCTGTGGGCCCTATAGGCCCTGTGGGCACCGTGGGCTTCGTAGTTTTACAGCGGAGGGCCCTGGTGAGGGATCTTCTTGGGCCCCAAGAGGGCCCCGGGAGGGGTCCTTATTTCATCCTCCCCTCCGCTCTGTCCGCCCTCCTCTTTCGCTTTCTCATCCTTCTCCAAGTCTCCCTCCGTCCTCTCCTTCTCTCCGACCTCCGTTATCAACCCTCCCCTTCCAGTCCACCCTCTTCGGTATTCCTTCCCAGTTGTTCCGCCGTTGCAGGGCTCGCAGGCCTCTTGGGGCCCGCTGGGATAATAGAGCTCGCGTTGCTCGCAGGGCTTTGCGCCCTTGGGATTCAGAACCCAAATTGGTTTAAACTCCCTCCACACCAGGACCGTATGGCGCAGGCAGCTCGCGCTCATGGTGCTGGTGCCCGAGCCTGTTGCCCACTGGCAGGGCACATGTGCGAAAGAGATGGTCTCGTCTGCGAAGTGTTCGCGATTCATGGTCAAGGAGTTCGGTTGCGGCTTCCTGGACCACCAGAAGGAAGTTTTCAATGCGCTCTTGGATCCAGACGTTCTGAAGGAGTGCGGCTTCTTCGAGTTTGAGCGCGCCCAGGACAACGACGTCGAAGAGTTCTCGCAGCATGACCAGGAGTTTGCGGAGATGATGGGCCACCTGGTATTGGCAACAGTCGCAGCGAGGCAGAAACGTCTTCTATATTTGCTACGCGGCTGGCCTGGCCGCATGACGAAGACGTTGGTTGGCGACGACGAGGCCCGCTCCACCATGATCGAGTTCGAGAAGGACCTTCGGAACTTCAGGGCCTTCAAAGACAAGGCGGCCTCTAACGCTGCCATGAAAGACATCGTGAAGAGGTCGTGCTTCAACACAGTACCTGTGAAACAGTACGTTTGCGCTTTGGAGGAGCTCGGCGCGGTGCCTGACCCGCGCGTCCTCCAGCTCGCCAGGGGGCGCGTGGAGTTCGTCGCCACCTCCGTGCCCGTCGAGTTGGCTAACAACCTACAGAAGAACAGCGGGCAGATACGTGGCAGCGTCAAGGCGCGGAAGCCTCAGAAGAGCATGGGCGTCGTGCTGGGGAAGCGCCTGATCGACCAGCGCCTGAAGTTCAAGAGCGTGCCGACCCCGAACGTCCTCAACCGGAAGTCGGTGAAGCTTGGCCCCACCATGTTTGGCAAGGGTAAGACCACGTGCAGCATCAACCTGAAGGGGATTTGCACGACGACCCAAAAGGCGGCGTACTTCTCACCCGTCGCGGAAAACACAGGCCTGCCCGCTGCAGACTTGCAGTTGCTGGCCGAGGTGTCTGCCCACGACAGGCACTACGAGGTCAACAAGGCCTTCGGTGGCATGTTTGCGAAAGCACAGAACCTGGTTCTCTTCCGCCGGGAGCCGCTGTCGGCGAGCAAGGTGGATTGGTGCATTGGGCTCCACCACTACGCATCTTCCTCTATCTTGGCGTGGCCCGTCGTGTTGCGCCAGGTCCCTGGCACGGAGGATGCCCCTGTCTACTGGGTGGACTTCGATATGTCCGTGAAGGAGCCCACCTTGGTGGCCATTCTCGATTGGCGTGGTTTGCGGGGGTACGAGACCGAGTGGAAGGCTTGGAGTTGGCAGGTGATGACGTACCCGTGTTTGAAAGGCTCGTGGCTGCCAGGGGTACGTGTGTTCACACATGGCAAGGAGAAGCCCTTGCAGCAGATTGCAGCGTTGTCGGGCTGGTGGCTCCTGGACATCGCTGCGTTGAAGCAGCTTGCCGATTTGTTCTGCTACCACCTGAAGGACGCCACGGACATCATGCAGGTCCTCATCGACATGACGCGCGCAGCCTTGCAGTGCAGCGAGGCGGAGGCCATGCAGTACATCGCGAAGCGGCTGGCCAAGATCTCCAGCAAGGACTTCAAGTTGGCCAAGCACGTGGAGCAGATGGACGAGGCGGCCAAGTGCTTGTCTCAGGGGGACGAGGAGGAGGTGGCGAAGGCGAAAGCTAAAACAGCGGCCAGGGTGGACGGGCACCGCCACTTCAGGGGCCTGTTCAAGGAGCGTCGTCGACAGATTCGCTTGTCTGATGCCAAGGCCGCGGCGGTGAAAGGCAAAGGCAAGGGCCATGCCGCAGTTGTGGCGAAGCCCGTGAAGAAGAAGCCTTTGCCGCGCTTCGAGATGGCACCTCAAGCGGCAGTCGCCGCCCACGCCCCTCCGCGCACGTGCGTGTGGAAGAGCCGGACAGACGGCACGTGGAACGCCAGGGTGCAGCAGCAGCCTCAGGTTTCGCGCAGCATCCGCAAGTACGGAGAGGACCGTGCCGTGCAGTTGATCCTGGGCCTCGCGTGGTCCACGCACTGCCTTCTCGAGGGTTTGGTCGAGGCGGACGTGCCCTGGGTCGGCCTCGAGCTGGCCGATGAGC
>CAUYUJ010018005.1:72500-90000 GCA_963575745.1 Prorocentrum cordatum
CCCAGTGGCTGCGCTCGCATGGCACCACCGCGCCCATGCCGGCACACCCTGCAATCGATTCGTGCCGCCGAAAACGGTGCCCACTGCGCGGTACTCACAGTTGCCGCCCTGGCTCGTCGCCTCGACGAACATGGATTGTCTCGGGTTGCGATAAGTTTTTGGGTTAGGCAGACCAGAGGTTCCTTCGCCCGTGTTCGCCTGCCTGGGAATTGCCTTTCGGCCCCGATTCGTAGAGAGAAATCGCTGATCCAGGTAGACCCTGCCGCTCCCGAGCTAAGCAACATTTTCCTAGACAGATGCTTGTTCCAGTTTCAGGACGTGTGTCGTCAGAATCGGTGGGGCGTCTGCCTGACGACGCCTGGCGAAATGAGGTTCTCGGTGTTTTATTTTTTCTGACAATTTTTGGATTCTGGCCCGCTCTGTTTCAATTGCCAAGGAAATGGCGGAGGCCTGGCTTCGGATTTTAAGCGGTAGCGGTTTAGAAGTGCCTGTCTGTGAACTGGAGTGGTGCCACATTTTCCCCTCTCATATCGGCACGCTTCGCGTCCGAGACATCCTCATTCCTTTCAGAGATAGAGCCATGGGTATGAAGGTCTTGGGAACCTTTGTAGCCTTTGATCGTAGTTGCACGCATGAGATCGGCAATCGAATCCAACGAGCTTGGCGCACGTGGGCCGCTCACCGCAAGTTGCTGACTAATAAGAAGATTGGCCTGCAGAAGCGACTTAGAGCTCTAAATAGATGCTTCCGCCCATCCCTCACATATTGTATAGGCAGCCTGCACATCACAGTTTCGGCGATGAGTCGTCTCTCGAAATGCCACAACACCATGTGAAGACACATGATCTGCCCTCCGCGCGGAGAGTCCCCCGCAGAGTACATGCAGATGGCCATGTCAATATCCGCTGATGTTCGTACGAGATATAACATTGAACCCTGGCCTCAGACCTGCCACCGACACCAGCACAACTGGGGGGGGGCATCTGCAATCCCTCGGTCGGGCCTGCACGGAGCGTGTCGCCTATAGAGTGCTTCGGTTCCACGACAGATCGTGGATGACCGCAATGACCAAATGGCAGGGCTCCCAACTGCACCACCGTGCAGTCCGGATCTGGCGTTGTGGCCGCGACTTTTACAAGTTCTATGGGGACGAATGGCTCCATTAACCTTTATGTGGTCTGTCTTGGAGAGGTGGGCAGAAGGCTTGGCTTGAATGGCGCAAATATTGAAGATAATTCTCGACACCGCTGTAACTTAAGCTTCTGCGTGCGGCGTCGGGCCCAGGAGACACCACTGCATGACGCCTACGCAACGCAACGCAATCGCCATCGTCAGCATTATCGGCATCATTCTCGGCATTCTTATTCGCGCGCGTCACGCCGATTGAAGGGTGCGGGTTGTCCATCATGACCTGGTTCGCTCTAACCAGGTGTTCTGTGTGGCAGGTTGTCATCAACGACGCGCGGAAGATGGCGGACGAGCTCCGGGGGGTCGTCCAGGCGACGAGCTCCCTCACTCGGCGGCGAGCGAGGGGGGGAAGTGAGAAGGGGAAGGCCTTCTCAGACGGCGGCGGGACTTCTCGGAAGCCCTCGCGCCTTCTGAGAAGATTTCGGTGTCTTCGGGGAAGGCCTAGAGAGCTTCTCAGAAGGCGGGGGGACTTCCGAGCCTTCTGAGAAGGCCTCTTCCTTCTCATTGCCACCCCTCGCTCGCCGCCGACTCACGGCCAGCTGGTGGAGAACTCCACCGCTCGCGCTGAACTTCGAGCGTGCGGCTGCGACGCATCCAGCGTGGCGTCGCCGTGGTCAGCTTGCCGCCGTCCTCCGTGCCTGGTTCCACAGTCGCTTGCCGCAGCGGCGCCTGCAGCGTGCGGTGCAGCGCTGGGCATGCTCCACAAGAGACGACACCTTGACCAGAGACGATGCGGCTGCTGAGGTCGCGAGGCTTCTCTGTGTACCTCGTCCTCTTCGCGCTCTTGTTCTGCGAATTTGGACGCATGGATGGTTCACGACCCGCAGAATGCACGAGCCTACCCGGCACGCCTGCTACATGTGTGGCCGGCCGGATGCGGACCAGAAGCATTGTTTCGAGAGCGACGGCTTCTGGGACCTCGAAAATTGGCCGGGTTCGACCCCGACCTCGGCCCGTGAGCGGCTGGGGTTGTGTTTTGTGGTCGGTCTCTGCAGGGTTGCTGCTGCTCACAAGCTCTTTCACCTCCCGAAAGAACACGTCCTGACGGGCGGGCGCCCGAGCCGTGTGCTGCACAGCGCCGTCTGTCCCTCGCGCCGCACCCGTGCCGAGCTTCCTGTCGCTTTACCGCGGCCTCGCCGCGGCGCCGTGCCGCCGCCGCTCCATCTTCCTTGATTCGGCCGCGCCTCTGCTGATCCGTGATCGACGGGATCACTGCCGCCGCCGTCATCGTTCTCATCGGTGACGTCGTCGCCCTTGCAGACGTTATCATGATATCGCGCCCGCCCAGGTCACCGACCCGTGCTCATGGGCGCGCGTGCGCCACCGCGGCCTTTGAGACGCGCTGAGAACTTCCCGTCGGTTAGCGTCATCGCGGCCGTATCGTGCGTGCCAACCCAGTTGGTCGATGTGGACGTGAGTGGGCGAGCACCAGTGCGGCAGCAGAAATGCGCTAGCAAGTGCCTATGGGTGTTTTTAATCGTGGTCGAATGGGCTTTGCCGAACAATTTGCGGGTGGTTGGGTGAGATGTTTGCGCGAGCGTTGGAGCTGACGGTTGTATTTTTCACAGGTGAGTTATCTTTTCAACGGAGAGATAAACTCCACCGCTGTCCCCCGGAGTCCGCGGTACCCCATGCGGCACTGGAGATTACATGCGATCCTGATTCGCCGCTCAATTCCTGCATGAATTAATTGATTTCGTCCTAGCCGGGCCTCCACCGACCCCCTCTTCTAAGTTATATAGAAAACCATACGCGCACAGAGACACAACAGCGTCAACTCGCGCGCGCGCGCATGTCGAAGCCACGCTAGCTAAAATCATGAGTTCTGCCAGCGCTTTGATCTACAAACGCAGAAACAAAATGGTTTTCTATTTTCGAGCTTGCAGATGTTTCTGCCCACGCGCGCCTGCTGGAAACATGTAGCAATATCGCCCAGAGCCTGCGTTATAATTTCACTACGCGGTGCATTGTCATTGCTCCAGCATGCGGGCAGTGCGCGAATCCGTATCAAGTAATACCATGCGCGCCACGTGCGCGCGCCGCCATGCTCGCGTTTAGATATATGTTTTAAATCATTGTTTTCGACGCGTGCCAAGATCGAGCTGTCAGTAACATGTGGCATTCCATTTACTCTCCAACAAGTGCCGGCCAGTTGTTTTCAGTTTCTTCGCGCGCTATTATTTGCGTTATGTTTCTTCGGCGCCGCCGCATCACCGCCGTTATCGTCATTGCCACTCGCCGAGATTGCCCCCGTTATCAACACAACCGCCTTCTTCACCGACACGTGGATATCATCATCGTCAGCGTCGTCAGCATTGCGACCACCAGTATCTTCATCGTTAGCGCCTGTGTCGTCGCCATCATCATACCGTGCCCTCCCGAGCCACCGACCCGCGCTGAATTGCCCGAGCACCATCGCGGCCTGCCATCACGGCCGCGTCAGTTGGGCCAAACCAGCTGGCCGAACAGCACGCGAGCTTGCGTGCCTTCGCGCAGCCGCGCATATGAGCCAGCCATTACTACGTATCTACCGCGATCGCGATCGCATGGGTTTTGCAGAACACGTAGCGGGTGGGAGGGCGGGGTGGTTGCGCGAGCACTGAAGTCGGCGATTTCAAGCTCTGCTAGGTGAATAGCACCGCGTTCTCTGCGCCAACCAAGTTGCCCTCCATATATTCTCATTTCGACAACTTTCCCAGTTGTTTTCGCGGACCCCTGGGGTATTGTTCCCAACCATTATGTGATGCTGGGTTCTCGTTTTGAAGAGACAGTACCCCGCGTTCTTCACCTCACCTAACCTCACCTCCCGCGCTCCTCTCCCTCCTCCCTCCTCCCCCTCCTCGCCTCTGCTCTTCGCATGTTTCTGTTTCTCGCCGCACGCCTCACACGTTTCGTGGTCCCATAGGCCCATATGGGGGCCCCACCGAAGGCCCAAGTGGCAAGGTTCGCATGTCGCCACCGCGCCCATGTCGGCACAACCCTCACACGCTTCGTGGCCCCATAAAGATCTCCACCGAAGGCCCCCGTGGCACGGTTCGCATGCGCCCCCGCGCCCATGTTGACACATTTCTCACACGCTTCGTGGCCCTATAGGGAGCGCCGCCGAAGGCCCCCGTGGCACGGTTCGCATGCGTCCCCCCCGCCCATTTCGGCACACCCCTCACACGTTTCTCGGCCCGATAGGGAGCGTTACCGAAGGCCCCAATGACAGGGTTCGCCTGCCTCCCCCGCCCATTTCGGCATATCCCTCACATGACTCGTGGCCCCATACGGAGCTTCTCGGGAGGTACCAGTGGCAGGGCTCGTATGCGCCCCCCGCCCATTTCGGCACACCTCTCACGCGCTTCGGGGCCCCATAGTGAACTCCACCGAAGCCCCAGTGGCAGGGTTCGCATGGCGCCACCGCACCCATGTCGGCACAACCCTCACACGCTTCGTGGCCCCATAGGGAGCTCCACCGAAGGCCCCCGTGGCACGTTTCGCATGCACCCCCCCGCCGCCCATTTCGTGGCCCCATAGGGAGCTGCACCGAAGGCCCCAATGGCAGGGTTCGCATGCGTTCCCCCGCTCATTTCGGCACACACCTCACACGTTTCGTGGCCCCATAGGGAGCTCCACCTGAGGCCCCACTGGCAGGGTTCGCATGTGTTCCCCCATTCATTTCGGGACACCCATCACACGTTTCGTGGCCTCATAGGGAGGCACACCGAAGGCCACAGCGGCAGGGTTCGCATGCGTCCCCGCGCTCATTTCGGCACACCCCTCACACGCTTCGTGGCCCCATAGTGAGCTCCACCGAAGGCCCCAGCGGCAGGGTTCGCATGCGTCCCCCGCCCACGCTAACACGCTTCGTGGCCCCAGATGGAGCTCCACCGAATGCCCCAGTGGCAGGGCTCGCATGCGCCCCCCCGTCCATTTCGGCATGCCTCTCACACGCTTCGTGGCCCCATAGGGAGTTTCACCGACGGCCCCAGTGGCAGGGTTCGCATGCGTCCCCCCTCCCATTTCGGCACACCCCTCTCACGCTTCGTGGCCCCATAGGGAGCTCCACCGAAGGCCCCAGCGGCACGGTTCGCATGCGTCCCCCCGCCCATTTCGGCACGCCCTTCACGCGCTTCGCACTGAGCCACCGCACCCATTTCGGCACACACCTCACATGTTTCGTGGCCCCATAGGGAGTTCCACCAGCGGCCCCGTGGCAGGGTTCGCATGGCACAACCGCGCTCATTTCGACACACCCCTCACACGTTTCGTGGCCCCATCGGGAGCTCCACCGAAGGCCCCCGTGGCACGGTTCGCATGCGTTCCCCCGCCCAGTTCGGCACACCGCACACCCATCACACGCTTCGTGGCCCCATAGGGAGGCACACCGAAGGCCACAGCGGCAGGGTTCGCATGGCGCCACCGCTCTCATTTTGGCACCCTCTCTCACGCGTTTCTTGGCCACATAGGAGCTGAAACCATTGCCCCCGTGGCAGGCTTCGCATGGCGCCACCGCGCTCATTTCGGCACATCTCTCACACGCTTCGTGGCCCCACATAGAGCTCCACCGAAGGCCCCAGTGGCAAGATTCGCATGGCGCCACCGCGCCCATGTCGGCACACCACTCATACGCTTCGTGGCCCCACAGGGAGTCCTACCGAAGGCCCAAGCGGCAGGGTTCGCATGGCGCCACCGCACCCATGTCGGCACACCCCTCAAGCGTTTCGTGGCTCCACAGGGAGCGCCACCGAAGGTGGGGCTTACAACTGCGGTACTCACAATTGCATATTGTTGGGCCCTTCCCCAGGACCATTTCATATGTCCCAACCATTATGTGGTGTTGGGTCTTCGTTCTGAAGAGACGGTCCCCGCGTTCCTCCCTCCTTCCTCCCTCCTCCCTCACCCTCCTCCCTCCTCCCCCGCCTCCTTCCTTCCTGCGTTTTACCCACCCAGTACAGCGCTTCGTGGCCCCATAGGGATCGCCACCGAAGGCTACCGTGGCACGGTTCGCATGCGCCCCCCCGCCCATTTCGGCACACCCGTCACGCGCTTCGTGGCCCCAATAGGGAGCTCCACCGAAGGCCCCCGTGACACGGTTTGCATGCGTCCCCACGCCCATATTGGCGCACCCCTCACACGGTTCGCGGCCTCACAGGGAGCTCCACCGAAGGCCCCAGTGGCAGGGTTCGCATGGCGTCCCCCCGCCCATTTCGGCGTATTTTTCTTACGGTTCGTGGCCCCATAGGGGGCCCCACCGAAGGCCTCAGTGACAGGGTGCGTATGGAGGCCCCGCCCATATTGGCGCACCTTACGGTTCGTGGCCCCATAGGGGGCTCCACCGAAGGCCCCAGTGGCAGGGTTCGCATGGCGGCCCCGCCTTATTTTGGCGCACCCCTCACACGGTTCGTGGCCCCATTGGGAATTCCTTTTGCTTCGTCCCACCTGCCTTGCGGTTCTCACACTTGCGTATGGTTGGGTCCATCGCCAGGACGGTTTGTTTCTGCAGGGTCGTCCGTCCTAAACACCACATCGTATATTCACCAGCTATCACCCCCCGTTGCCTTTACCAAAGGATACAGTGTGCGAGCACCCATTTATAGCAAAGCATCGTTTGCAATAGCACCTTGCAGAACGTGGCATAACGTCCACGATCGGGCGCACATGTCAACATCATACCGAACACATTAGTTGTACAAGCGCTTCAGCATGGAAGCCTCAAACACACATAGGGCGTCACACATATTGCAGATGTTCTGCCCGCGCGCACGTGCTGAAATCGCACAGAAACCATAGGATGGCAGCAATTCCGTTCCACCTGCATTTTCAGCGTTATTCGGTGCATCCGCGTTGATCCAGCATGCGCGCAGCGCGCGAACCCATATCAAGGAATATCATGCGGGCTTCACGCAGCACACGCCGCCACGCGCGAGTGTTGAAACGAGCTGGAAACCATCGGTTTCGACACAATTCAAGATGGAATTCCTCACTCACATCGGACAGTCCGATCGTTTTCCAACAGGCATCTGCCAGGTTTATTGGATTTCTGCGCGCGCGCACTTCTTCACTATCACCCTTACCAGCGCCACGGCGTCACTTATGTTATCGTCTTCGTCAATCGCCGCCATTGCCGTCATCACCAAAATCATTCGAATTATCGACGCATGGACAACATTCTCATCGTCGCCACCAGCATCGGTGTCGTTATTGGTTTTGCTTTCGTCATCGTTATTATCGCCACCGCCATCTGTACTACCATCATCGTTGTCGCCTTCGTCGACGTCATTATATTTTCGCGCCCGCCCGAGCCACTGGCGCCCGGACTGGCGCCCGGACTGAAGCGCCCGCGCGCCAGCGTGGCCTTTGAGACTTGCTAGGAAGTTTCCACTGGTAGGCGCCATCGAGCGCAGTCGCGCAGATGCGACAGCCATCGTCGAGCAGGCATCACAATCGCGGCCGCATCGATTTTGAAAAATAAGGTGCGCGTGGCAGGGTGGGATGTTTGCGCAAGCAGTGGAGTTGGCAATTCATTATTTGCGAATGTTAGACAAGTGTACCACATAGAATGCACGTCGGGAGTGTAAAATCCCATCGTCCTGGTCCCACGCCTCAGTTTTGCAGTCCAGCAGTCGATATTGCAATCTGATTTTTCGACACCCAGTCCGTCTTACGCCCAAAAAGCCGATGCCATTGTCGTTTCATCGTTCGCAATCAAGGAATGAGAGGCGCCCGCCAGACGCTTACACCCACCCACACACAGAAGGTCTTCACCAAGGTTCGGGCCTACATCAATGACCAAGGGACCCCGTTACAGTCGGGGCCCTGAAGAAGGAACCCTTTTCGTTGGGGAGGGGCTCCGCGTTCCTTAAGTGTTTCACAGTTTGCCTTGGGTTTCCCTTATGCTTTCGATAAGAAATCGAAGTTCAACTTATGGAAAAAAGGGGCCTCGTTCCCTATTTAGGGTTCCTTAGGTCAAGGCCCCGACTGTATCTCTTGACCACCCTGTTTTTTGGGAGACCATGCAGTGCAAGTGCATGTTGGACGACATATACTCAGCGAAGCAGCAGTCGCCAGGGGCATAGCGAAGCAGCAGTCGCCAAGGGAGTTTTGGCAACGGACGTTGTCCCCAATGTTTTCCCAATGGTTTCCACATCGGTGGAGGGACCACATGAGGACAGAATACGGCTTTCATGAGTTCAAGAAGATAGATTTGCAGTAGTGGCGCAGCTGCCTGGACAGCAGAAACGGAACAGGACTGGAGATAGAGTAGACAGTAGATACGACACAGGACATTTGAGAGAAGACGAACAGCAGCACCGCATCAGCAGTCCAGTACCATCTCTCTCTCCCTCAGCCTCGTGCCTCCAGAGGGCCAGCGGCTTTGTATCGGCATCCTGACCAGTACTGTGAGCAGCATTTCGACTAGTTCTGCTTCAAGCGCGACAGGGTCGTCGTCCCTCACTACGATGTCCACATTGACTGCGACCACCGTGACCACTGCCACTACGACCATGACGAGCAGCACCGGGACTTCCAGCTCGAAAACGACATTCACTCAGGCGCCCACCTACTCGCAGCTGTCGCCGGGCCAAGCGTGCGCTCAGTTCGGGCTCGCCGAGGTGTCCACATCGACGGAGTGCTTCGGCCTGGCCGCCGGCTCCGCGGGGCTGACGGGCAAGACCATGGTTGACCTAACCGCCAGCGGGACCAATCTTTATGGCTGTGTCTACAACGCAGGGACAGACTTGGTGATGTTTGCTTCCGATGGGTCCCCCAGCACAGTGAACAGTGCCTGGCAGCACATCTGTCGTGGCGAGACCACGACAACCACCACTCCTACGTCCAGCAGTGCCACAAGTAGCGATAGTACCACGTTAAGCGTGACGTCCGAGAGCAGCTCGGTAACGAAAACCGTCTCTCTTACGAGTAGCACCGCCATGAGTTCCGAAACGGAGACTTCTTCTTCGACTAGCACCACCACGCTGACCTCAACGTCAGAAACAAGCACCACCACAATGACAAGCACGACTGTCACCAGCGCTACAACGGTGAGCACCATGACTGAGACCAGCTTGACCAAGACCAGCTCGGCCACAACCAGCACCACGGGGAGTTCCACGACGGAATCTGGCACCAGCACCGCCTCGCTCACTAGCAGCAGGACGTGGACTTCTTCGACTACCACTCCGTTGTCCAGCACTACGTCGGAGAGCTCCACGAATGAGACAAGCACCATGAGCCTCACAAGCGCCACTGTTAGTAGCAGCACCACTCTCGCATCAACAAGTCAGACCAGCTCAGCTACAAGCATTATCACGATGACCTCAGAGACTGACAGCAGCTCGCTGACAATCACTGGCGCAACAAGCACCAGCGCGAGCAGCAGCACTACGGAGAGCTCCATGACGTTAACGAGCTCTACGGAGTCCAGCACCACCAGTCGTACAGCCACTTATGCCAGCAGCACCAGTCTGACTAGCAGTGCTACGCTGACCTCAACGACAGAAACGAGCACCATCAAAGTGACCAGCACGACTCCCACCAGCAGCACGACGATGGGAACCACGACTGCGACTAGCACCGCCTCGCTCACTAGCAGCAGGACGTGGACTTCTTCGACTTCGACCACTCCATTCTCCAGCACTGCGTCGGAGAGCTCCACGAGTGAGACAAGCACCGCAAGTCTCACAAGCGCCACTGTTAGTAGCAGCACCACTCTGGCATCGACAAGTGTGACCAGCTCTGCGCTGATTTCAGCTACTGGCAGCAGCTCGCTGACAATCACCAGCGCAACAAGCACCAGCGCGAGCAGCAGCACTACGGCGAGCTCCATGACGTTAACGACCTTCACGGAGTCCAGCACCACCAGTCGTACAGCCACATACGCCAGCAGCACCAGTCTGACTAGCAGTGTTACGTTGACCTCAACGACAGAAACGAGCACCACCGCAGTGACCAGCACGACTGCCACCAGCAGCACGACGATGGGAACCACGACTGCGACCAGCACCGCCTCGCTCACTAGCAGCAGGACGTGGACTTCTTCGACTTCGACGACTCCATTGTCCAGCACTACGTCGGAAAGCTCCACGAGTGAGACAAGCACCGCAAGTCTCACAAGCGCCACTGTTAGTAGCAGCACCACTCTGGCATCGACAAGTGTGACCAGCTCTGCGCTGATTTCAGCTACTGGCAGCAGCTCGCTGACAATCACCAGCGCAACAAGCACCAGCGCGAGCAGCAGCACTACGGAGAGCTCCATGACGTTAACGAGCTCTACGGAGTCCAGCACCACCAGTCGTACAGCCACATATGCCAGCGGCACCAGTCAGACAAGCACCACCACGTTGACCTCAACGACAGAAACGAGCACCATCACAGTGACCAGCACGACTCCCACCAGCAGCACGACGATGGGAACCACGAGTGCGACCAGCACCGCCTCGCTCACTAGCAGCAGGACGTGGACTTCTTCGACTACCACTCCGTTGTCCAGCACTACGTCGGAGAGCTCCACGAATGAGACACGCACCACGAGCCTCACAAGCGCCACTGTTAGTAGCAGCACCACTCTCGCATCAACAAGTCAGACCAGCTCAGCTACAATCATTTTCACGATGACCTCAGAGACTGACAGCAGCTCGCTGACAATCACTGGCGCAACAAGCACCAGCGCGAACAGCAGCACTACGGAGAGCTCCATGACGTTAACGAGTTCTACGGAGTCCAGCACCACCAGTCGTACAGCCACTTATGCCAGCAGCACCAGTCTGACTAGCAGTGCTACGCTGACCTCAACGACAGAAACGAGCACCATCACAGTGACCAGCACGACTCCCACCAGCAGCACGACGATGGGAACCACGACTGCGACTAGCACCGCCTCGCTCACTAGCAGCAGGACGTGGACTTCTTCGACTTCGGCCACTCCATTCTCCAGCACTGCGTCGGAGAGCTCCACGAGTGAGACAAGCACCGCAAGTCTCACAAGCGCCACTGTTAGTAGCAGCACCACTCTGGCATCGACAAGTGTGACCAGCTCTGCGCTGATTTCAGCTACTGGCAGCAGCTCGCTGACAATCACCAGCGCAACAAGCACCAGCGCGAGCAGCAGCACTACGGAGAGCTCCATGACGTTAACGACCTTCACTGAGTCCAGCACCACCAGTCGTACATCCACATATGCCAGCAGCACCAGTCTGACTAGCAGTGTTACGTTGACCTCAACGACAGAAACGAGCACCACCGCAGTGACCAGCACGACTGCCACCAGCAGCACGACGATGGGAACCACGACTGCGACCAGCACCGCCTCGCTCACTAGCAGCAGGACGTGGACTTCTTCGACTTCGACCACTCCATTGTCCAGCACTACGTCGGAAAGCTCCACGAGTGAGACAAGCACCGCAAGTCTCACAAGCGCCACTGTTAGTAGCAGCACCACTCAGGCATCGACAAGTGTGACCAGCTCTGCGCTGATTTCAGCTACTGGCAGCAGCTCGCTGACAATCACCAGCGCAACAGGCACCAGCGCGAGCAGCAGCACTACGGAGAGCTCCATGACGTTAACGAGCTCTACGGAGTCCAGCACCACCAGTCGTACAGCCACATATGCCAGCGGCACCAGTCAGACAAGCACCACCACGTTGACCTCAACGACAGAAGCGAGCACCATCACAGTGACCAGCACGACTCCCACCAGCAGCACGACGATGGGAACCACGAGTGCGACCAGCACCGCCTCGCTCACTAGCAGCAGGACGTGGACTTCTTCGACTTCGACCATTCCATTGTCCAGCACTACGTCGGAGAGCTCCACGAGTGAGACAAGCACCATGAGCCTCACAAGCGCCACTGTTAGTAGCAGCACCACTCTCGCATCAACAAGCGTGACCAGCTCTACGCTGATTTCAGCTACTGGCAGCAGCTCGCTGACAGTCACCAGCGCAACAAGCATCAGCGCGAGCAGCAGCACTACGGAGAGCTCCATGAAGTTAACGAGCTCTACGGAGTCCAGCACCACTAGTATTACAGTCACCTATGCCAGCAGCACCAGTCTGACAAGCACCACCACGTTGACCTCAACGACAGAAACGAGCACCATCACAGTGACCAGCACGACTCCCGCCAGCAGCACGACGATGGGAACCACGACTGCGACCAGCACCGCCTCGCTCACTAGCAGCAGGACGTGGACTTCTTCGACTTCGACCACTCCATTGTCCAGCACTGCGTCGGAGAGCTCCACGAGTGAGACAAGCACCATGAGCCTCACAAGCGCCACTGTTAGTAGCAGCACTACTTTTGCATCAACAAGTGCGACCAGCTCTGTTATCAGCACTACCACGCTGACCTCAAAGACTGGCACAAGTTCGGTTTCGAGCACCAGTGCGAGCAGCAGCACTACAGAGAGCTCTATGACGTTAACGACCTTCACGGAGTCCAGCACCACCAGTCGTACAGCCACCTATGCCAGCAGCACCAGTGAGACTAGCACCTCCACGCTGGCCTCAACGACAGAAACGAGCACCACCACAGTGACAAGCACGACTGCCACGAGCAGCACGACGATGAGCACCACGACCGCGACCAGCACCACCTCGCTCACTAGCAGCAGGACGTTGACTTCCTCGACTTCGACCACTTCTGCCTCCAGCACCACATCAGGGAGTTCCACGAGTGGGACCAGCACCATGAGCCTTACCAGCACCACCAGAAGTAGCAGCACCACTTTTGCATCGACAAGTGCGACCAGCTCTGTGACCAGCTCTACCACGCTGACCTCAAAGACCAGCACAAGTTCGTTGACGAGCACCAGCGTCAGCAGCATGACTCTGACGAGCGCCAGCACCAGCAGCACAACTGCCAGCAGCACGGCTTCGTGGACCTCCACGACTGGTTCGAGTTCTGGTACTACCAGCACCACACTCAGTTCCGCAACTGAGTCCAGCAGCACTTCTCAAAGTAGCACGATCTCGCTGAGCTCTGCGTCCTGGACCAGTTCTGGTACCAGCAGCACCACGCTCAGTGCCACAACTGTCTCCAGCAGCACAACGTTCACAAGAACCAGCGACAGCAGCAGCACGTCGCAAAGTTCCACGTCTGGGACCAGTTCTGGCACTACCAGTACCACGCTCAGTGCCACAACTGTCTCCAGCAGCACAACGCTCACAAAAACCAGCGACAGCAGCAGCACGTCGCAAAGTTCTGCGTCTGGGACTAGTTCTGGTACTAGCAGTACCACGCTCAGTGCCACAACTTTCTCCAGCAGCACAACGGTCACAAGCACCAGCGCAAGCAGTATCACGACGTTGAGTTCTACGTCCAGGACCAGCTCTGTTTCTAGCAGCAGCACGCTCAGTTCTGCGACAGAATCAAGCAGTAGCACTCGCACGAGCACCAGTAAGAGTAGCACGGCTTCGTCGAGCTCCACCACGGTATCCAGTTCCTCCACCTCTGCAAGCACTTCGACGTGGAGTTCCACCACTGACACCAGCACCGTAACGAGCAGCACGTCGGCGACCTCTACATCGGAAACCAGCACCACCTCGCTTACAAGCACTAGCGTCACCAGCAGCACGACGTCGAGCTCCGCGACTGGCACCAGCACCTTTACGAGCAGCACTTCGTTGAGCTCCACAACGGAAAGCAGCACCAGCTCCTTGTCAACCACTAGTGCTAGTAGCTCTGTGTCGATGAGCTCCATGACCGACACCAGCAGTGGTACTAGCAGCACCACGCTGAGCTCCACGACGGAAAGCACGAGCACCAGTGCCACAAGCAGCACTTCACTCAGCTCCGTCACCGACAGCAGCACCACCCTGACCTCCACCACACAATCCAGTACCACAGTATCTGCCACTAGTACAGGCACTAGTACAAACACGAGGAGCTCGACAACTGGAAGCACAACTACCTCGTTGACCAGCGTCAGTGCCAGTAGCTCTTCGTCTTCGAGCTCCGCGACTGACACCAGCACTAGTAGAAGCAGCACCACGCTGAGCTCCACAACCGAAAGCACAAGCTCGAGTGCTACAAGCATCACTTCAGTCAGCTCAACGGTATCTTCCAGCTCCAGTACCATTAGCACCATCTCGACCTCCGCGACGGACACGAGTTCTGCTACACTCACCACCACCTTGAGCTCCACAACTGGCACCAGCTCTGACACCAGCAGCACCACCGCGAGCACAAGCAAGACCAGCAGCACCACGTACACCGACACCACGACAGGCTCCAGCACGTCGACTGTGACCGTCACGAACACCAACACCAGCAGCACGACACTTACCCTGACAACCACGCCTTATACCACCACCGTCACCACCGCGACGTCGTTGACCCTCACGTCGTCGACCGCTACCTCGACGACCCTCACCTCGACCACGGACAGCAGCACCACTGGGACCAGCAGCACTACACCGCACACCACGACGATCACGTCGACCAGCACTACAGAGACTAGCTTGACAACCACGCTCACCAGCTCCACTATCACGAGCACCTTGACCAGTACCACAGGCAGCAGCACCTCGGAGACCAGCACTGTCACGACAGTCTCCACCAGCCTCACTTCCACAGTTACCACCTCCTCAACGACCTCGACTGTCACCACCACCGACACCTCCACCACTTCTATCACCTTGAGCGCCACCTCGTCGACGACTATCTCGACCACAATCTCTAACACTTCCACCACTACCGCCACTACGAGCGCCACCTCTTCGACGACTATCTCGACTTCGACCACTACGACCACGACCACCACCACAACAACCACTGAGGAGACATACCATGTGTCTGGGACGGTGATCTTTCAGGTTGGCAACGACACCAGCTTGACAGCGGGTCAAGTGGAATCTGCAACTTTGGCCGCTCTGCCAGATGTCCTGGGGGGTGAAGCAATGCGGGACCAGATTTCCGATGCTTTGTACGCTGTGGCCACATATTACAATTACTCTGTGACAAGAAGGTTGAGCAGTGGCACTGCGGCTGTGAACATCATCTGGACGGTGGAGTACACTGCTGAGCTCTACAGAACAGTCATGGAGGAGGTAGTGCGCAGTTCATCGGAACTGGCGATCAATAGCACCGCTTTCCTGACCGAGCTGTCAGATCAGCTGATTGCGGTGGCGAACCTGAGCAGCGATGCTGTCGCGTCCCTCGTGGTCGTCGGATTCGAAAGCGTGAGCGCGCTAGTCATCACGAAGACCGAGACAAGCACCCGAACCTCGTCCAGTTTCTCGAGTACGACGTCAGAAACTGCCACGTCATCGACAGCCACGTCGGCAACGACGACGACGACGACGGTCGATCCTCTGCAGTTGCTGAAGACGGATCTCACCTGGGCGTACACGACATTCGTGATGACATTCAACGCTGGCGTGGTGTTCCCCTATCCGGCATCTTCGGATTGCACGAGCATGTTCGCCACGGAGTCTTTCGATGCCCTCGGGCGGCCCACGGACTGCAGCTTCAACCGGGACCGCACCATCTTCCGCGCGGTGCTGGGCGCGTCTGCCACCGTGCTGCTTGGCGAAAACGTTTCCACGAGGCCGCTCACGCGGCTGGGCAACGGCGCGGTCATCTCGAAGGGCTTCACGTCCGTCGTGCACTCAACCGAGGCCCCGATCTCGGTGCAGGCGGTGCTGTCGTCCCTGCCGCAGGCCGCGCAGCCCTGCAACAACATCGTGTTCTCGAGCACCGCGTCGGGAGCCGCTGGCAGAGCGCTCGGGATCACCTGGCGCTTCGGGCCGGCGACACCCGCGGAGATGGTGCCGCCCCTGCTGCCGATCCTGCGGGCGGCGAACGCCTCCCAGAGCGCACTCGTGCGCTTCGGCGCGGCCGACTTCTACGCGGCCGCGCAGGCGGCGATGAACGCGTCTGGCTGGAGCTCGGGCTCGCCCGTGTTCCTGGAGCTGGTGGTCGAGGCCACCAGCTGGCTGGGGTCCACGTCGTCGGCGTCGGCCGCCGTGGAGGTCCTTCCGGAGGCGGAGCTGCTGCCGACGCTGACCCCCAACACGCCCGTGGTGCTGACGCCAGACTTTGAGAGGGAGCTGACGCTGTCTGTGTCGACGGGCTTCGTGTCGCCCTCGGTCTGCACCGGGCTGGCCTACTCCCGCCCGCCTCCGATGGCGCTGCGCTGGGAGATCTACGGCTTCGACGGCAACCTCACGTGGATCCCGCTGGGCGATGCGGCAGGGCTGACTGACCTGGCCCGCTCCAGTAATGTGGTGACCTTCGCGCCCTTCACCTTTTCCTCGGAGACCAACTACTCGCTGCGAGTGACTGCCGCGTTCGAGGACACTCCCTCGACGGTGGTGCTGCCCGAGGTGGTCTTCCAGCTGCGGGTCAAGCCCCCGCCGCCGCCCGTGGCTGTCCTCTCGGGGCCGGTCAGTGTCACGTCCTCGTGCGGGTTTGCCCTCAGCGGCTCGGGCTCGTACGATCTCGGCGCGGTGCCGCTGTCGTCCTGCGTGTACGACTACAGCAGCCTGGGGTATGCAGACTGCGACGCCGCCATAGCTGCATTTGCCGCGGAGGGCTTTCTCATCACCTGCGCGCTGTTGCAGGAGAGTTACGGCTGGTTCTGCAATGGGTGCCAGTGCGCTGGCGACGACGTAGACTATCCATTTGCGCTGCCGCGCGAATCCGCCACCGCGCTCGAGCGCGCTCCTGGGGGTGGGGGGATAGGGGCTTGGGGTAGCGCCCGGGGGTGGGAGATGGATCACGGGGCCATCTACAGTTTCCTGTTGGTTTTGGAGAATCCCGTTTTTTGTTTGGAAGGCAGAGCGGCGCAGGGACCTTGCCAAACCAGTGAACCCATGTTGGGCTGGATGCGTCGCGAGCCATAGCTAATTTCTTCGCAGGGCCCGATTCACACAGTTCGAAGCACACAGCCCGAAACACACAGCCCGAAACGCACAGACACGCACAAACGCACACACCCACACACCTGCACACCCACACACACATACACCCACTCTCCCACCAACACACAGACACAGACACAGACAGAAACACACAGGCACATATTCTCCCACCCACACAGACACACACAGACACAGACACACACAGACACACACACACAGAAGCACACAGACACACATAGACACACACACACAAGAGACACACACAGACACACACACACAGACACACACAGAGACGCACACACACAGACACACACACACATACACACACCCGCATACGCGCACGCACGCACGAACGCACACACGCACGCTCGCACGCACACACGCACGTACGCAGGTGCGCGCACGCGCGCACACTCACGCCCGCGCACAGACACACACACAAACACACACGCACACACACACAC
>CAUYUJ010018005.1:97500-136897 GCA_963575745.1 Prorocentrum cordatum
TTTCGGTGCTCGAAACAATTGTTTGGGGACGTGGCCCTTAAGTACGATGGGAGCAACATGACTCCAGGCGTTGTGTCTGTGAGCCCGATGTCGGGCTTTTCTGTCGTGACGCCCTTCACCATTTCCACGCTCGCATGGACCGATGAGGAGCCCGCATCGCTCGAGTACGCGATGTACCGCTTCCCGCAGTCTGGGCCCACCGAGAGCTGGGTGCTGCCGATCATCGAATGGGACGACCCTCGAAGTCCAAGGTACTGGTCGAAGCTGGGAGGGGCGCTCCTGCAGGACTTCGATTCCTCGTCCCAGCTTGCAGACATGATTCTGCCCACAGGGACATTCTTCATATTGGTGAGGGCCAAGGATCGTCTTGGTGCTATCGGCACAGCCACGGTGCCTGGCGTCGAGGTCGCGGTTTCGGAGAACGAGCTAACGGCTGCCAACCTCTTGTCAGTGTTCGATTCTTCGTTGATTTCGAACAATGCGGGCGCAGTCCTGCACACGTTGGGGGCGGTGACCTCTGCCACCGCTTCCGGAGACAACGAGACGCTGAAGCAGATTGCGGTGCAGGAGTCACTGAGCGCACTCACCTTCGTCGTAGACATCTTCCAGCCCGACTCCGCCGGCGTGACCCAGCTCGGATCGACCATCAGCTCCATGGTATCGGCTGGCAGCGGCGCCATGAGCGTGGACAACCTTCTTGCCGTCCACAGTGTCGTGGGGTCAGCTCTCGGCGTCGCTCTCGCTTCTGGCGGCGGCGTCGACAACGCTGGCGGCAGTGCGATGTTGAGCAGCCTTTCCTCGATCAACGCAGCCAGCTCGGGCTTTTCATCAGGGGCGCGATCGGCGGGGACGATTGTTAGGTCATTTGCTCAGCAGCAGACTCTCGCAGCGACTCTGATCAGTGTGACTAACCAGCTCGGCACGACGGCCGCAAGCGTAATGACCGCCGGCACGGAGCAGATGCTGGATGGGACGGACGCCTCTGGCACAGGGGCCCAGATGGGGTTGGCCAAAATGCTGTCCATCTCGGGCGACGGTGTCGGGGTGTCGGGCCTGTCGTGGGGGTCGCAGGCCCGGCGGCTGTCGTCGACACCGTGCTCGGATATTTCCATCCAACAGACCAACTGGATCAACAGCAACCCACACTCGTACGCAGACCCGACAAAGGGTCAGGTGCTGCCGCTTTCGAATGGTCCGTTGAACGGGTACGTGCATGCGAACTCGTCCGTGAAGATTCTCTCCATGGAGGAGTGCGGGGAGCCGATCGAGTACGTCCAGGGCGATGGCCGCCGCCTGGTCATCACGCTGGACGGCACATCGCCGCTCGAGGTGACGCTGACCATGCCAGCCACCCCGGCCGTGGCTGAGGAAGGCTATGGTTGGGATCCTGTGTGCGCTTGGTTCAACGAGACTGGTGGGGAGTGGATAGCCGATGGAGCGGCGATCGTTGGCTCCGTGAGCGAGTCTGGCGGAGACGTGACGTGCCAAGCCTCGGTCGGCGGCTCAAACATGGCATACACTGGGGTCTGGGTAGAGCTCCTGCTCCCGACCACGACGACCACCACGACCACGGCGACAAGCACTACGTCGACGACAAGGACCACGTCGACCACCACGAGTTCGTGGGCTTGTGAGGTAGTGCTGCTTCCCAGCCCTTACTGGCGGGCGCCGTGGAACTGCTCTTGGGTCTCGGATCCCAGCTATGAGAGCGAGACCGGCCTCGCCCCCAGGGAGAATTACGTGTGCGTGTCCCCCTGCGCTGAAGGCAGCACGTTCACCACGACGGTCCACTGCGACGGCTCGAAATGGGTGCCCGTGGAGCTGTGCCCTACAAGCACCGAGAACGACGGCGTGGGGCTCTTTGGGGAGGACACCGTGCTGATAGCTGCGGCTGGCGGCGGCTTCACCGCCGTGCTACTGCTGGCCGCCTGTCTCATGTGCTGCTACCTGTGTTACCACCACCGCCAGGCGCTCAAGGACAAGGAGGAGCCGCTGGTGGAGAGCCACGTCCCCTGGGATGAGGACGAGCCCGCCTACGAGGCCCGCAGCAGGCCGAACCTGCGCCTCTCTGCCAGTCCGCGGAGCGGCCACGGCTCGCAGCAGGACAATGCCTTCCGGGAGTGGGCCAACGACTGGACCGCTTCCCACCTCGTTCCGGGCGAGCAGGAACCCCGCCGCGCCTGGGAGCCCCCGACGCTCGAGGGTCTGCCGCCGCCCCCCCGGCTGCTGAACGACCCGTCGCCCGAGGCGATGCCCCAGCTCGGCCTCCCCCCGGGCTCCCGCATCGAGGAGGCCGCCGCGGGCGAAACATTCATTGCCGTGTCCCGCGGCCTCGCGGGCCGGGCCCTTGGGCCACGACCCTGCGGATGCGGAGGGCTCTTGCTCGCGGATGCCTCGCGCGGAGCGCATCCGTGCGACCGCGCATCCGCAGGAGACCGCGCCCCGGAGTCCAGACCGCGAGGGCGTGGACATATGGATGCGTTCGCCGCTCGTGAAGGTCGGCGTGGAGGAGGACCCGATGTTCTGGGAGTGGGCGCGCGAGTGGTCCCAGCTGCGCGGCGGCGCGCAGCCGGAGGCTCCTCCGCTCGCTCCGGCCGCCACGCCACACGGGCGCGCGCCTCGGCTGTCGCCGTCGCCCACGGCGGGCGCCGCAGGCGGCAGCGGTGCATAGTTCTCCCGTGGCGTTTCACCTCCTCGTGGTGCTGGGCGGCCGTCGTCGCCCCGTGCCCGAGTGCTTCGACCTGTTTGCTCAAGGTCCTCGTCCTCTGGGCCCACTGCAGCCTTGGGCTCTGCGAGGAGCTCCTGTCGCTTTTCGCAGGCTCCACGCCAGACCTGGTGCACGCAGCCACTTAGCAGCCATTAGTTTCTTGTGATCTGCGAGGGCATGCCACAAGTATCCAGTTGCCCGGCCGTGGATATCAGCCACCGCGCTGTGAAGGAGGGTTCGGGACTGGGCGGGGGGTGGATTTGCGTATATGTGTGTGTGTGTGTGTGTGTGTGTGTGTGTGTGCGTGCGTGCGTGCGTGCGTGCGTGTGTGCGTGCGTGCGTGTGTGTGTGTGTGTGTGTGCGTGTGTGTGTGTGTGTGTGTGTGCGTGTGTGTGTGTGTGTGTGTGTGTGTGTGTCTGTGTGTGAATGTATGCACGCCCGATGCCACGACATGGAGCTCCTCAAACGGAACTTGAGGGTTCGGTTTTGACGGAGGGTCAAGTCCAGGGATTTGGAGTGACAAAAGCGGCGTGCCTTAGCCTCGAGAAAGGGTGGATGGGCCTGACAGCTGGCTTGCAGGAAGTGAGAGCACAAGCAAGAGCCCCGCTTCCGCCACCACACACACACACACTTGTGATGAGCTTAGCTCGTTACCGATCAGGATACCTCCAGCTCCCAAGATGGCCAGTTCCAGGTTGAGTCGCGCAGCTTTTTGAGTAAACCAAAGCAGATTCTGATATTCTGAAATCTATCCAGCGGCGGCCACAATCGTTCTGCACGGGAGACAGATACATATCTGCGGCCCCTTTGGGG
Organism: Prorocentrum cordatum; assembly: GCA_963575745.1. Classification (NCBI taxonomy): domain Eukaryota; class Dinophyceae; order Prorocentrales; family Prorocentraceae; genus Prorocentrum; species Prorocentrum cordatum. The sequence goes on from CAUYUJ010018005.1 coordinate 101,021, forward strand.
CCTCGAACGGCGACCTAAGCCTCCTGCACAGGAGACTTTGATACAAAAAGGATGTGTGAAGTCTGAACCGCACGCGTCCAATCCACGACCGAAGAGGCTCATCAAAGTATGATGGCTTGGCCGCATCGGCCCATGATTTATCCTCGGGGAGGCGGGCTTATAGCTTCTGGCCGATCCTACTGAAGCTCGAAACATTGGGCAGCTCTGTCGCTTCCATCCCGAGGGACTGCAGCTTTGGGCCCCACTGGCGACACCTGGGTCCACCATTCAGCGAAAGGCATCTCCGCACTGTCGCACTGCGAGATCTCCTGCGCCAGCTGCGTTACGTTTGCACGACTGGCGCCTGCGCTGAGGCTGGGCAGGGCCGTGGCGCGCTTCGCAGCATTGACCATCGTGCCGCAGAGCGCGTCACCACTGTCCGAGGCCACGGGCACGGGTCCCGGGAGTGCAGCCGCCCCACCCGGCGCCGCTCCCCGCGGTGCGCCCCTGCCGCTCTCGGAGGTGCCCGAAGAGGCGATGGGGCGGGTGGCTCTCGTCGGTCCTGCGGTACCCCGGGCATCCGCCCCAGCATCTCACAGGTGGCCCGCGGGTCCTTCGCCGTCGTCGTAAGAGTGGAGCTGTTTCCAGGTGCGAGTCGACTATGCTGGTCCACCGGCGCCTGCAGCGTCTTCTTGTTGGCCTGTAGCTGCTGGATTGCAGGGTTAGATTTCAAGGCGCCCGTGGGTGAAGCCGAGGGGCCAGTGCTAGGTGCAGCGGGGTTCGAGCCCACCTGGTTGCGCCTGCGGTCGACCGTCTGCTGCAGCCTGCTTCCCCGAGCAGTGCCTCCGTGAGCGCCCTAGCCAACTCCCGAGCTGGTTCGCCCTCGGCGATTCCATCCGGGCCTGTCGTCGCCGGTGTCGTGGGCGAAGGCGCGGCCGTCCCCTGCGCCCGCGGGTGGCCTGCGACGGCTGCTGGGTCTGGGCGAGTTGCGAGCCCGTCCGCGTGAGCGCACCCAGCGCCGCCATGTTGTCCATAAACGGAGGTCGCCTGGCCGATCATCTCCGTGGAAGCCACTGCTGCTGCCGCCGCCGCCGCCGACGCCGCCGCCTCCACTGGCCAGTTTTCGGTTCTGGAGAGAGGGTTCGCGCGGGGCGCAGGGTCCACTAGACTGTTTTCCACCTCCTCTGCGCAACGAGCCAAAGTGCATCACGGAGGGGTTGTGGTGGTCTGGGCGACAAGTTGGGGCGTGCGTCGGGCGCGCGTGCTCTTCTGCAAGGCTTGGAGAGAAAACTGCCACGAGCACTTCAGGGGTAGTCCGTAGCTTCCGAGAGAAAAGAATAACTAGACGTATCGCTGCCTGGCAAATCTCCATGCGGTTAGATAGCAGTGCAATGTTGTAGCGCATTCGTCGGATATGTGTCTCATGATAACCGAATTTTCAATCAAGTCACATACCTGTATGGGGCCCCTAAGAATACACACCACCGCCATGTCGATTCCTCCTCCCTCCTCTGCCCTCCTCTTCCCTTTATCTTTCCTGGGAGAGGGAGGGAGTAAGGGAGGTGGTGGTGGTGGTGGTGTATATTTTGCGCCGGCGTTGGTAGTCGACCGTGCAGTTCGGCTCGGTGCTGCTGTGGGTGGTTAGGAGCCAACAAAGCCCAGGAGAGGTGCGAGGGACTGCTTTGCAATGGCCGGCAGCGCCCCCCGGGGGGAGCGAGGAGGAGGATCCTTCTTTCAGACGACGGCGAAGCTTACCAGAAGCCTTCGCGCCTTGTGAGATTCGGTGTCCCCAGGGGGTTGCTTTGGAAACTTCTCAGAGAAGGCCGGGGGACCTCCGAGCCTTCTGAGAAGGCCCGCCCCTTCTCACTTTCCCCCTCTCTCGCCGCCGAAAGGGGATCGGGCTTGCCCGTAAAGGCGTGTGCTTCATTTTTGTGTATGACGCTGGTGCGGGCTGAGTTAAGGGCATGGTAGACAGTGGCCTCGAGGTGTGAGGACGACGGCAGCGCGAGCGTTAGGACGAGTCGGTTCCGTAACATCGAACTTCACCGTAGATCCATACACATAGTGAGCCATGCGTTTGTCAGGAGGGAAAAGATACACAGACACAATTAATCGTCGGTCCACAGGAAAACATGGGAAATATGGGAAATGGGGGGGGAGACGAAAATTCAGAAAACAGGAACAGATATGGGGAATCCTTGGATTTGCGTCTATTTCTTTATGTGCCCCAGGGCTCCTTCAGTTTGGGACATACGCACACGGCAGCGCAGTTTTGGCCAGAGGGTGATGTCGTCCGCGTACCTGCCTGTCGCCAAAGGTCGCCGACGCGCGGGAGGGGCTGCCTCCGATAGCAACCGCAGGGCACCCAAGACCGCGTGCAAGATGGCCCCGCTCAAGGGGGCTACCATGGGTACACATGGGACTTGTTGAACGACCAGGCCACGTATGATAAAGAGGCGCGTACCAAGGAACCCTTCGAGAGCCCGTCGGGTACGTTTGAGGAGCCACGCCGTACAGCCCCAGAAACGTTGATTCACCCTGCCGCGAAAGAGCACATGGGGCCGCCAGGTCCGCACGACGGATACGCAACGTCTTTTTTCTCTTTGTGAGACTCCAGCTTCTCGAACAGGATATCGAGCGAGGAATGGATTCTGTCCGGCGATTTGGCTTCGTAAGCCTGTCCACCATCGCCAACGGCCAGGCCAGGAAAGTGCATCAGAGAGTTGCATCCACGGCAGCGGGCACCGGCAGCACGACCCCGCTGGGTGGGCATCCAGCCCGGGGATCTGCGCGACAGAGCTGGGGATCTCCCCATCGAGGGGTTCGAAGGACCACCCGGGACACGTCTAAGTTCAGGAGGGAAAAAAACACAGACACAATTCATCGTCGATCCCCAAGAACATATAGGAAAATATGGGAATTGGGCGGGGAGACAAACACCCAGAAAATATGTGGAAATATGGGGAATCTGTTTATTTGTGTGTACTGTTTTGTGTGTCCTTGGGCCCCTTGATAAGTGGCTGGAGAGGGGCCCGACTGGGGGCGATGCGATCCAGCGCGCGAGATGGCAGGCATGCGAAGTGGCAGATGTTGCGGAGACAGGTGTGCATCGGCCCGGTACATTCGCGTCAGCCACCAGCTAGGATCGCGGGCCCTCCACCACCCCAGAATTCTATCCGCCGGGCAAGCGTAAAGAGTCTGTCCTCGATGAAATGGGTCCTCGCCCTCGGCCCGCGTCGACTTAGGATTGACGTAGTCGCGGAGGGGCTGGCGTCGCGATGCGAATGCATCAACCGCGGCATCAACAAACCGCCACCTGTCAGAAACATGATTGGGCATATGTAGCCACCGAGTTGGCTGGAATCAAACTCTTACACGCCATCAAATGTTGCGGCCCTTCTCTTCAACCGCGAAGCATGTGCCAGCGTGTCCCTGGGAGGCCTTCGTTTCGAACGCGAGCAGATGCGAGGTGAGGCTGGCGCATCGTCGCTCGTCTGGCGCGTGGCGAGGGGCGGGGCGACGACGAGAAACGCGATGCACGGGATCCAAGCCCCCAGGACCAGGCCAACGCGGGCAGGAGATCAGAGTTGTGTCGCGATGAGGGGTTTGTTTGACTGAGGAGGGGGCTGCGACTGCCTGTTGCAACTCGTTCCATGTCCTCTCCCCCGGCCGTCGCCGTTAGCCTGGCGGGAGTGGGCCGACCAATCTCAATCAGTGGCGTGAAATGCGCGGGCGATGTCGGTGAAACGCTTTCGCGTGCTCGCTGTCGCCGGAGATGTGCGGCGAGCAGAGCGCGCGCCCCAGTTTGCCCAAGTTGGGCGTCTCTTGCGAGCCTGCTGGATAACGGGCGACAGCCATCGCCGAACATGCTGGGCCTCCCAGGCACGATCCACCACGGTGAAGTGCCTGGGGGGGCCCGCGGAGATGAGGCAAGTCATGATGGCTGACGTGGCCCGAACCCTATCCATCTCATTCGGGAGCAGTGCAGTGCGCTCCCAGAGCGTGCAGAGGTAATCAGAACCAAGAATTCGGCTTCTTACGCGCGCAATTCCAAGTCGCAGCCTTGATTAAAATAGCGAGCCGCAGCAGGCGCAGAGCCCGAGCTCCTTTCCACAGATGTCCAGAGGGCCGTGAAGGCCATGATCGCGAACTCGACGCTGGAGCAAAACATCGTACACATCATGATACTTGTGCTGCCATAGGCTCTTCCAGAGGCGCCGTGCAGAGAGGTGCGCAGAGACGCCCAGTCGTGGGATGCACCCTGCATCGATGCGTTGTTCATACCATGGTTGGTTCGTAGCTGTCTGAGCATGTGTTATGGGGCGATGTCATCGAACGCGCTGCGCGCGTTTGCAGCGCGCTCGCGGGCGCGATCGATGGCGCGCGCGACGGAGACCGAGGCGGAGATTGCGCGAGTTCTTTGCTGGGGGCCGAGTGCAGGCCATGCGCGCGCTCTCGCGGGCACGCGCGCGCGATGCAGGAGCGATGGCCGCGCGTGAGATGAGGGCCCCCCCGCAGCGCCCTGGAGCCAACTGGAGGCAATTGGCGGGGGGCCCTTGAGAGACGCGCCGAACCCGTGGGGATGCTTCCGAAAACGTCCGACGCATCCAAAGAACAATGAGGGCGTTGAGGAACCTCGGAGAACCTCGGACCAAGGCCCCGCTGGCCAATGTAGGGCTCTCGAGGCCCAAGCTGGTAGACAGAGCCGAGGCCCTCTCGTGCCCGACTCCAGCGTCGAAGCGGGCCTTGGAAACGTTTGGCTTGGAGAAGGGCGAAACCGGAGAGCTCAACTGCTTTGGTCGATGTAAATCAGCTTTTCCGGGCCAGACAAGGGCAGATTGAAGGGCGAGAGGTAGACCGTGTCGCAGTCGACGAGCCCGCTCGCGCGCTTTTCTGCCGCCGTTGAGCGACCGACGCATGCGGCGCAGAGTTGGGCGCGAGGTGAGGAGAGGGCTATGGCGTCGACGTAACCGCTTGCTTTAGCGCTGGCAGCGCCTGAGAGTGTCTCGCGTTGGATGGGGTGGATAGCGCCAGTGAAGGTCTCCGCCGGACACGCGCAAAATACCTGCCAGGGGCCAGCTGAGAGCAGCGACGCCGCAGAGTCTGCATGGAGCTTGCGGGGTCGGAGGTTACCGTGAAGAGCCAGTGCCGAAGACCACCCTGATACAGTCTAAACTTCAATGATTCAGGTCTTCGCATTTCCCGACCAGCGAGACTTGAGCGGCGCGCGAAACAGGGCGCGCCCCTTGATTTTATCACCATGTTTAGACTGCAGCGCGCCCGTTGCCCCCGCGCGACGGACGGAGGCACTGGGCGTGGCAGAGATGATCCAGAAAGAGCAGCGCGTCGAGCGAGACGGGCTGGAGGAACAGGACAATGGTGTACCGGATATCGACTTCGATCCGACCGCCCCCGGGAAACGCGCGCCCCGGGCCATGCGGCCCACCCGGGGTGAGCGCGGTGTCGACCAGGGGCACGTGGGAGATGGCGGGGGAATAGAGGGTGGGCAGGTAGACCCTGGCATCGAAAATCTGAATGAACCGGCGCGCGCAGGTTGCAGAGCAGAGCGAGGGGGAACTTCAACGTGGAGTGCATTCAGCCAGCCATCCACAGGCTAAGCTCGACGATCGTTGGCCGGCCAGCCTTGCTCTGGCCTCGATCCACGTCTGGACTGCCATTGGTGTTCGGGATTTGCCCGGAGAAGTTCGCGCCTTGACTGCGCCTGCAGAAATATTCGATAATGTAGCCCCGCGCGCTGATTGTTGCCGCGATGGGCACCGTCCTTCGGAGCACGCGCAGCGCAGAAATCACGCGGCCATGAAGCATCCGACTGGTTGAGACAAGATGGCGGCCAGCAGCGACTCGGTTGCGGCGCGTGCTGCCACGAGAGAGTCTGCGGATCCAATGGAAAAGCGGGCAGCGCGTATTTCTCAGAAAGATGAGTGCACGCAGGACATGGATGCCAGGGCGTGATGCGCGAACTCCGAATATGAACGCTCTACTCTCCCTAGAACACACTTGTGATGGGCCTAGCTCCTAGCTGTTGCCGATCTGGATACTTCCAGCTCCGAAGACGGCTGGGTCCAGGTTGAGTCGCGAAGCGCCTCGAATAGACCAGGGCAGATTCTGAGTTCCAGCTGACGTTGATCCTTCAACGGCCACCGACCTGCTGCGAACGAAACCGATGCGCATCGGCGGCCCCTGGGGGCCGTGAGCGGCGCCCTGAGCCTTGGGCCTCCCGCGCAGGAGGCCCCGCTGCAAATGGTCGCGTGAGCTGCGAGGCGGCGCGTGCACGATGGGCAACATCATTGGCAACGCACATAATGCTTGCGCGGCTGGCCCCTGCCCCCCCCCCCCCCGGCGCTGCGAGCTGCGAATGGAAATCCAGCGCGTGAAACTGGAGCGCGCGCGCGCGCGCTCTCCAGCAGCAGAGGGCCCGCGTGCCTAACCACTCAGCATGGGGCTCAGACGACCAGTGGACAGATCGTGGTCTGGCTTCTGGAGGGGGGCGTCACGTCGCGTGAGACGCGCGCTTGAGATTTCCGTGTTCTTTCATTGCCGGCCTGGCTGAGATTGTTTTTGCTTCCGTCAGGGCGGCGCCCTGGGCCGCCGCGCTGATGCCAGGGCGGCGCGGTGCTGTGCCGCAGGAGCTCGATGGCCTCGCAGTGGTGTTGCGGACGAGGAGACAGAGAGAGAGAGAGAGAGAGAGAGAGAGAGAGAGAGAGAGAGAGAGAAATATATATATATATATATATTATATATATATATATAGAGAGGAGAGAGAGAGAGAGAGAGAGAGAGAGAGAGAGAGAGAGAGAGAGAGAGAGAGAGAGAGAGAGAGAAAAAAAAAAAAGAAAGAGAGAGAGAGAGAAGCTTCTGCAAATTCGGACGTCGCTGACAGCCGTCGCTCGCAAGACCCGCGCGCGCCGACCCAGCGCGCAACTCAGCGCGCAACCCGCGCGACGCACGACGCAGTCGCTCGGGCTCAGGCCGGAACCGCAAGGCGCGCGCTGCGGGCCCGCGGCCGCTCCGACGCCCGTGGCGGTCTACGCGCGCCGTGGGGCCCTCCAGGCCGCCCGCGGCGCCGCCCCGGCTGTGCGCGCGGCCGCTGGCCTCGGGATTGGGGTTTACCGTGGCGGGGCGCGTCTCTGGAGGGCTGCGGCGGGCCTGTTCTGGGCGGCGACCGCCGACCTGTCGAGCGGGCCCCGCAGGCGGCCTCCGACCGACGCCCTCCTGGCGCCCCCGCGCCTCGGCGCGAGCGCCGCCGCGCGCGCCGCCAGCGCGCCCGCGCCGCCGACGCCGGCGACGCCGCCGGGGCGGACGTGGCGGAGGCGGCCGCAAGCGAGCTCGACGACGGCAGGGCGGACGAGCTGCCCGCGGCGCGCCCGCCGTCGCGCGCTGCCAGGCCCTCCGCGGGCGGCGCCCGCCCCGCTTGCGCCCCCCCGCCCCGTGAGTCGCCCGGGGCGGGGCCCGGCGGCGAGGGGGGAATTGCCGCGTCGACGGGGGCGGGGCTCGAGCCTCGCGAGCGCGGCCCTTCCGAGGCGCCGGGCGCCCTCAAGCTGCAGACGGCGCCGCTGGCTGCGAAGCTGGGGGCGCCGCCCGGGAACCTCGGCCTCTTCCTGGAGGCGGCGGCGGCGGCCTGATTCGCGGGCGGGGGCGCGCTGTGCACTGCGGGGCGCGAGGTGGCCCTCGCGATCGCGCGGGCTCTTCGGGCGTGATCCCGCCGACATTCTAGATGGCGAGAGATCGGCCCCCCGTTATCCCAGCGATGCGGGGGGGCCCGTGGCCCCCGCTTGCCATTCGGGGCGCGGCGCGGGCTGGGGGTGCATGATTTGTTAGTGTTTGTCGCTTTTGTCTCGGGCTTCGAGGATTCGGCGCGCTGGGCCGCGGCTCCCACGTGGTTCCAATTTCGAGCGCGAAGAGCAGCCAATTGGTCTTCTGGTGCTGGTTGGCCGCTGGCTCTATCGCACGCGCGCAACGACGCGCAAACGCAAAAGCACGCGGACGCACAAACAGACGCACTCACAAACGCGCATGCACACCAACATATGCGCACAAGCGGACACATGCACAAACGCACAAACACACACATCGCACGCAGCGCACCACGCACGCGCCCACGAGCCCACAAGCCCACAAACACAAGCGCACAACACACACACACACACACAACGCACACAAACACATGACACATACACGCAACCACCCGCGAACACACGCAGCCAGACACGCGCGCGCCAACATGCACATGCACGCGCGCGCACACAACCACGCGCCATCACGTGCACGAGCACGCGCCACCGCGCGCATCTACACGCGCGAACAATCGCGCACGCGCGCGCAAACACCTCGCACATGCACGCGCTCAAGCGCAGGCGCAACCTCGCACAGTCACACATAAGCGAGCACACAGACAAACAGCTGAAATCACACACGCACACACAAACGCACGCGCACCGACGCATGCACAAACGCACGCACACAACGCAAACAACACACAATTTCACAGACACACGGACACGCGCAACCACACACAAGCACGCAGACAGACATCCACAAACGCGCACAACCACACGCGCGCATTTAATCGCAGAAGCACAACGCACACACAACAGCAAACAAACATACACTAAAACACGTGCGCACGCGCGCACATGCGGCGACGCACCTCTCGCGCACCGCGCGCGCGCACCACGCGCGCATTTGCATTCCCCCGTCGTCGTGGGCGGGCGATGTGCCGCGCCGCACGGCGCGCGCGCGGGGCCCCGCGTTCGCGCCCGGTAGTCAAAGAAAAAGGAGGAAGGACACGCGTCGAATCGGCGGAGGAATCAAAGCAGAGTTCATGCCGGCCTGAACTAGGACGACAAGGGGCCAGCAAGACAAGAAGGGGGGGGGGGGCAAGCAAAGAGATTAGAAACGGCGGGGCGAGGGGCGACAGCGGGCAGCCGGGGGGCAGGCGGGCGGTCGCGAGGGGCGCGGGCCGACCGACGGGGGGGGAGAAACCGAGGGGGAGGAAGGCTGTTCTACGCACGTGCGAGGGCAAGGCAAGGCGCGAGGAGGGGAAGGAACCGGCCGGGGAAGGAAACGAGAGGGTAGCAGGAAACGCACCTCAAGGGCAGGGATGAGATGGGAGGGCCGCTGGGCGGCCGAAGGCCCGTCGGGCGGGCAGCGCGCGCAACGCAACGCCGTCGGAGGGGCGGTGGTGGGGGGGGGGCGTTGGGGCGGGGAGGTCTGCGGGTGACGGGTGCGTTGGAACAAGCGGCGTCCATCTTGTCCCGATCCGGCGCAGGCCCCACTTGCGCGGGGAAGGCATGGCGCGAAGAGGGGGGGGGAACCAGCCCAGAATGGAGGCGAGAGGGCGAGAGGGATGAAGGACGCGCGCCACAACGGCAGGGGGGAGAAAACAACGCCTCCGGAGGGGGGGGGGGGGGCGGCGGGGAGAGGGGGGGGGGCGACGGCGACGACGACGGGGGCGGAGAGGGGCGGGGGGGGGCGAGGAGAACTGCGCGCGCGGATCGCGCCTCGCTAGGCCTCGCTCAGGGGCGCGCGGAGGGCGCCCCGCGCGTGGGGCGGATCGCCCCCGCCAGGGAACCTGAGATATGGGCGCCCGCGGCGCCCTGCCAGAGGATGCCCCTGCGCCGAAGGGGCCGGCGCCGCGCGCTCGCAGCACCTGGCATCTTGGAGAGGGGGGGCGGCGGGGAGAGGAGGGGGCGACGAGGGCGGGGGGCGAAAGGGGCGCGACGAGGGCGAAGGGGGCTTCGCGCGCGGACCGCGCGGTAGAAGGCCTCGCCCCGAGAGAACGCGGTCCTCCCCGCGCTGCCGAATTTGATGAACTTCATTCGAACACGAAACATAATGCGCGCGAAACTAGACATCCCCAGAGGCCCGACCCGGCGAGGGTCGACGAGGTTGATTCATCTAGCTGCCAGTGCTGGGTCGAAGGCCGTCGACGCAGACGCGTCAGTATTCCGCGGCATTTTCGCGCGCGGGTGTTTCCAGAGAGTAATTCTTTGGATCTTGCAATGCCTTTATAGACGAGGCTTCGTCTTCCTCTGCGCAGGAATTCGGCCTGGGCCAACTGCTGATCGCGAAGATCAGCGCGGTCGCTCAGATCCACGAATTCGCGGAGCCGAAAGCCATTGTCGCGCACAGGGTGGAGAAGATTGCGAGGGCCAGGAAGGGGGCTTCGAGGGCGGGGGGGGGGGCCGCCAAGGAGGCGACGGAGAAGATGGCGAATGCACAGTCTGAGGGCCCGTTCGCGGAAGCGGTCGGCACGATCGCGAGCCAGAAGTTGCAGGGGCAGTCCGGTCGAGGAGATCTTGGCGGGGATGCGTCCGTGGGGGAAGAGGTCAAGGAGAAGTCCAAAGATGGCAAACAGGTGGAAGTTGTGCAATCGCTGTCAAACAACGGCCGGGCCCCCCGGGCAGCCCGGGGGCAGATGTCGAAGCGCCCGCGCGCAGTCCGCCCAGAGGCAAAGGGAAATGCGGCAAAAGCAAAGCGGGCGACGCGGGCAAACGCAAAAGCTGGATGCGCGAACGATGGTGGCCATCGACGTGGCGCAGGACAGCGGGAGGCAAATGAGGGGGGAAAAGGCAGACGCGATGGCGGGAAATTCAAAGGCAAAGGCGACAAAGCATGAGGTCTTCATCAAGAGCTTCATCAAGAGCTGGCCAGTGGCTGATTAGGACGATGAGCCATGCTACCCTATGTGACCGGTGTGGGATTGTGAGTTTCGGTTGCATTGCTCGGAGGGTTCTCATTTATGGTGCGTGTGCTATGTCATTGGCGAAGCCCGTCGATGTGGTTATTAGGCGTTTGCAACCCGAAGCACGTCTTCGATGCAAATGCCAGCCCTTACATTCGCGCTTCGAGTTCGAGAGTTCATCCGCCGTTGCAAGCGCGAGCTCGCTTCTTGCTCGCAGGCGGACACCTGCTGCGAGATCGAGGGGGCGCGGGCCCCCCGCCGCGCGCCCAGCAAGTGCTTGGGAACTTCCAGCATTGGGCGAATTTATTTCACGCTTGCGTCGCATCGGCGGCTGCGCTGGCCGCTCGGCGTTCGAGGCGTAGCCGTCGATTCTCGAGTGCGCCAGGCCCGGCAAAATTAGCCATGGGCATGCCGAATATAATCTCATATACGCCCATCTTGAACGACAGAGTGGACAGCCTCACGTTGGCTTGGGAACCGGGCGAGCTATTCGTCGATGAAGGCATCTTGGAGGGGGGCAGCTACGTCGAGACCGGCCTCATTTACATGTCGCTGCCACTGTCGCCTAGCATCGACAACTGGCCAAAGGTATCGAGGCCTGCGAGGAGTCGAGCAGACTATCCAATCATATTAGTAAATCTCTCTTGGCCAAGGGCGCTGCGTCCACTGCGCGCCTCGCCAAGCGGCGCTAATTGCAAAATGCTGTCGTGACATTCCGCTCTGTTCGCGCAGCCCCGAGATGCCGATGCGCAGGCTTGGCGACGTTGGTTCCGAGGAAATTGCAAGATAATTTATGCGTTCAGCGACATCCGATGAAAGATGCACATGAAGCTGTGATTCGGCTCTCTAGCAGGGCCGCCCCAAACAACATGTCGTTCCGCGCCTTGGATGTGGCGGATTTTTCCTGAGTGGCGATGTTGCGGATATAGTCGAAGATGTTCTCGCTCGCTTGGGCGGCCCCTGAGGACGTCGATGCGACGGGCAATGGGTATGCTACTGTGTGCGCAGTACATCGCTTCACATTTACTGCCAGAGCCATTTTTTTCTCTTTCATACTATATATATAGCTTATTTTCTTTATTTCTCTCTCTGTCTGGGCATTCAAGGCTCGCGCATGAGATTTATCCACTCTTGGGTGCCAGCTGATACTGCGCTGCGCAACTTGATGGAGGCCCGCATCCTGAAGCAGAGGGCGGTGCTCGCCGTTTCGATTATTATATGCGCGCGTTCCGAATATGATATCCACATGGCGTGCGCAGACGAGCGCAACTTCACCCTGCGCGCGCTGCTTGTGTGTTCCCGTTCTCGTTATATCAAGCTTCTGGTTGAAAGCGAGAGTCAGGAATCAGTTCGTCGGCTGCAGTTGCGCGTCGAGCGTGCGAATGGGGCCTTTCGCGCGTCGCCTGCGTTCAATGGCGCCTTCGTGCAAGCGCGTCTGACTTGGGCCAGTGGCCGCGCCTGCCGCGTCCATGCATCTTGGCGGATTGCCGCGTTAAAGAGCGCATGGGCGCTCTGCGGCGACGCCCGTTTCGAGGCGAGTGCGCAGCGGAAGGTTGTCAGCAAATCCAAGGGAGCTATTTTCCCCATCTTTCGTTGAGGCGCGAGGTTTGCAAGACCGATGGCAATCGCGCTCCGTGGGCGGCCCCCCCTTCCCCCCCCTTTGGGCGAGGGGCGTCCCGAGCAGCGTCCGCGCGTTCGGTGATGACCCTTGTTGCGCATCGATTGCGCCGCATCTTAGTCGCGATGGCTTGTGGCCGATGCGAGTAGCCGGGCAGAGTGGCCTGCCCAGCTTGCGCGTGCAAGTGCAGAGCGTCGCGCGAGTGCAGCCTTGAATGGGAGATGTTTGAGGCTGGGGGTTGGGCATCGCGGCGGCAGCGCCGACCCTGCTTGTTGTGCTGCGGCTCCACCTATGAGCGGTGGCAGAAAATCTGCGGGTTGACGGGCGCAGTGGAACAAACAGCATCCATCTTGTCCGGATTCGGCGCAGGCCCCACTTGCGCGGGGAAGGCAAGGCGCGAAGAGGTGAAGGATCCAGCCGAGAATGGAGGCGAGAGGGATAAAGGAAACGCGCCACAACGGCAGGGTGGAGAACACAACGCTTCCGGTGGGGTGGGGTGGGGGGGGGCGGCGGGGAGAGGGGGGGGCGGCTGCGACGACGGGAAAGCAAGGGGTGAAGAGGGCGAGGGGAGCTGCGCGCGCGGATCGCGCTGCGCGCGGGCCTCGCCTCGAAGGAGCGCGCGGGCGCCCCCCCGCGCGCGGGGCGGATTGCGCCCGCCGGGGGAATTTAGGAAAGGGCGCGCGCGGCGCCCCGCCAGCGGATTTTCCTCGCAAAAGAGGCTGGGAACGCGCGCTCGCGGCGCCTGGCATCTTGGAAGGGCGAGTGGCAGGGGGGGAAGGGGGCGACGGGGGCGGGGGGCTGAAGGCGCGGCGAGGGCGAGGAGAGACGCGAGCGCGGACCGCGCCGTGGGTGGCCCGCAGAGGGCGCGCGGATGACCCCCCGCGCACGCAGCGCGCAGAAGCCTCCACGCCGCGAGAGAGGATGCAAGAGAACCTCCATAATCGACGAATCAAGCACGCTGTGCTCTTCCCCCGCGCTCTCGGCAGGAGAGGCAGCGGGCGGGGCCTGAGGGGGGCGGCCAAAATTCATTGGCCCGGTCCGCAGCCAGATGTTCATAGACAGTTCGAGGCTGCTCGCGTCTGTAGATCGCGAAGCGCAAACGTTTACTTGCCTGGCAGCCGGGGGCCCGAGAGGCGGAACACCGAGGCCAGACGGGGGGCCCAGGGGACAGGCCAGGGGCAGGGGGAAGCGGGGAAGAGACGGATATCCGAACAATGACATGTCTTCCTCGACTACTGCAGGCAAGGCCAGGGGGAATCAGCGCGCCCATCGTGCCTGACAGCCCTGCAAGACCATCGCGACATGCAACTTTTTGCGCGGAATCGACGTTGTCTTTTGCGATGCGCAAGCTGGCGCGCATCTTGCAAGGCGCGCGCGCGCGCTCTAAACGCGCGAGCACAGCGCGAAACGACGCCCGAACAACAATTCGCAGGATTCGGATCCCAGGCGAAGTTGCGCGCGCAGGGCTTCGGGTGTGAGCAGCGAAAGAATGGGCCGCAGGCGATGGAGCGAGCCGGGCTCGACTTCGCCCCGCCGAGACGTAGTGAAGGAGGCCCCCCTTGCATCGATGCATGGGGCCGCGGCGATTGCCGGGGGCCGAGCCTCGCGCCGAGGTTCAGGGAAAAGTCCGCGAAGAGGGCGATGCGCGGGGAGACTGCGGCATCGTTTTCTGGTTGGACAGCGCCCTCCTGGATGCGTCCTGGACCTTTTGCCGAGAGACGCAGCTCCGCGTCGGGGGCGGAGGCGCAGTCCTCGATTGAATGGGCGGTCTCCTGCTGCGCCTGGCCTAGGGCTTCTGGACGTTCGCGTCCAACTTTATCTCGGGGCTGAATAGACGGGGGCCAATGCGAGCGGGGGCCAGCCAGAGCTCCCGATCCTGCAGGGCCCTGCAGAGCTTGCGCGCATGATCCCGCAGGATCCTGCGTGGTCTTCCAGGGTCTTGCAAGGCCTGACTGACCCGGGTTTCGATTGACCCTCGCCAGTAGATTTCCGGCCTTCGTCGCGTCGTGGGTGTTCCTCCACGAGCCCCCCGCTCGGCAGGGCCACTTGCGGCGCCCCGGCGCCCGCGGCGCCCGTGGCGCGGCGCCCGCGGCGCAGCGTCGCGGGGCAGCGCGAGCGGTGCGGCGGCGGCGGCGCGGCGCCCGCGGTCACCGTGGCGCCCGGCGCCCGCGGCGCCCACAGCGCCCGCGGCGCGGCGCCGGCGGCGGCCGCGGCGCTGGCGTCGGGGCTCTGGGGGCGGGGGTCCACGCAAACGGGGGCCAGTTAGAGCGCCAGATCTTGCGGGATCCTGCAGCCAGGGGCGTGCTGGCCCAGGGCTGGGGTGCAGGGCCTTGGAAAACCTGATTGGCATGGGCGCTGATTGACCTGGGTCAGTAGATCCCCGATGGCGGCCTTTCGCCCCTGGCGTGAACCCGAAGTCCCCCACGATCCTTCAGCGCCTCCGGCATAGGCCAGGCAGGATGGCGCCCGCCATGTGGCGCGTGAAGACGCCCGCCAGGCCGCCCGAGGAGTCTGCCAGCAGCTGCTCCGCGCGCGCTAAAGCGGTGCCGGTGGTTCTGGTGCCGAGCTGCCCGCGCGGGGGCTGCGCGAGCGCGGGCGCGTTGCTGGCGGGCGGAAGGCAGGCGAGCACTTGTGCCCCGATCAGCAGCGAAGCGTTCACCCCTCCTGTTGCCGGGGCAGCCGCCAGCAGCCCAGAGGTCCTCTAGTTGTGGCTTTTCAACAACTGGAATCAACAACACACCAAACCAACAACTTGTTTTAACAACTTTATGATAACAACATGTTCAAGAAACGCAGACGCGCGTTTTCTTCAGGTTCCGAAGCCTTTCGCGGCGGGACAGCGTTAACAAATGGCGTTTGCACGCGGCTTAAGCCACCGAGCGCGATTCAGCGCAACGCGGCGGCATCGCAATATAATGCCACGCACGAGTGCGGAACGCAACCGACGCTGTTAACAGCGTCGGTTGCGGGTCTTTGAAGCCAAAAGGGCTACGGTTTTGAAGCCAAGAGGGCTACGGATAATGAGGGGGATTAGGATAGGGAGGAGGAGGAGGGCGACGCCCGTTTTTTTTTTGTTTCCGCAACGGCTGTTTGCTCTCTTATGTTGAGGCGGCCCGCGCAAGCGGCCAGATAGCGCACCGCGCAAGCGGCGCGGGGTCGGGCGTTGGGAGTGCATCGAACCACCTTTGGCCAACACGTGCGCGCATGAATCCGATGTTGTATTTTTATCGTTTGGATCGTTGTCTTGCGAACCCCCTGGGGGTCCGCCCCAGTCGCCCCCCTTGCCCTCGGGCCCCCAACGACGCGGATAGAGCGGTCCTGCGCGGGCTCAACGCGTTGTGTTTTTGCATCCCTTCTGTTCATCGCATTTGTTTGTCATATCGCCCTCGTCCCTTTGCTTGCTGCCCTCGTCATTTTTTTTGTTCCGCCCTTTACTCTTATTGCCGTCATCTTCACCAGCGGGAAAGGCGCAATGGGGGGAGCGTGGATTTGAAATGCGATGCCCAAATGTAAGCAAAGGCAGGACGAGGGAAGGAGGTAAAACACAAGAGGCCAATGATAGCATGTTGCGCATGGCCCTCCAAGGCGAAGGGGATCCAGGGCCGCCTGATTTTTTCAGCGCGGGGATTGCGTCGCAATTAATCGTTGCGCGTTAAAGAACCGATGGCACAACCCCATGGAAGCCCGCCATAACAATCCTCGAGCCACCCCTCATCGCAGCAGCCGCCCCTTCCTCGATGTTGCCCCCCCCAACTCGATCGCGCCCTGGCCCGCACCCATTAGCGGATTTTCCCCCCTCGTTTTTGCGTCGCCTTTTCTGTTGTAGCTGGGCGGGTAGTGGCGCGGACCGACCCCAGGAGGACCAGGAGGAGGAGGAGGAAGAGAACGAGGAGAACGAGGGAGAGATTGAGAATGAGAAGGAGAAGGAACATCTGGATGCGGAGGAAGATGAGCAGGAAGAGCAACGGAACATAACGACGGAGGAGGAGTGAGGGGCAGCGGGTTGGCCGAGGGTGGTTCGAGGCACACAGTGCGCAACGCGCACGAGCATAGTTGTACACAAACCAGCGGTTCGACAATTAATGTCGTTCGCCGCAGGTCGAAACGCAGTAGTAGTAGTAGTAGTAGTAGTAGTAGTAGTAGTAGTAGTAGTAGTAGTAGTAGTAATGGTAGAAGTAGTAGTAGTAGTAGTAGTAGTTGTTGTAGTAGTAGTAGTAGTAGTTGTTGTAGTAGTCGTAGTAGTAGTAGTAGTAGTAGTAGTAGTAGTAGTAGTAGTAGTAGTAGTAGTAGTAGTAGCCGTAGTAGTAGTAGTAGTTGGTGTTGTTGTAGTAGTAGTAGTAGTAGTTGTAGTAATAGTAGTAGTAGTAGAAGTAGTAGTAGTAGTAGTAGTAGTAGTAGTAGTAGTTTAGTAGTACGAATCCTTATGCAGCACCACCGCTGGCTGCAGCCCGTGCCGCGGCACCTCGCTCTCGAAAAAACTGGGGGGGGGGGCAGAAATGGGTTTGCATGTGCAGGAGGGTGGATGGGGCGAGGCATCGTCACCGCGAGCATACGGGGCGGGGCTGCAGGTATGCAAGCCTCACAGAGTGGCGAGCGAACAACAGTTCTCGTGTGAAACCGCAAGGAAAGCATCCTCCCTCCTTGTCCTTTTCCTCCTCCTCCTGCCTCCCCCTCCTCCTACTCCTCCTCCTCCTCCTCCTCCTCCTCCTTCTCCTCCTCGTCCTCCTCCTCCTCCTCCTCCTTCTCCCTCCTCCCCCTACTTCTCCCCCCCCCCTCATCCTCCGCCTCCCGCGACGCAGCACGCCCCATTGCGAAGTTCAACCTCTGGGGTGATTGCTGGATTTTGCCTCTGTGAATATTAGCCCTTCTCGGGCCTCTTGGGGAGGGGCTCGGGGCAGGGAGGGGCGGGCACGTCGGGGCAGCGTGCGAAGCCAATAGCGCACGGGCCCACTGCCGACGTCGGCGCAGAACGCGTCGAGGCCCCAGCCGCGGGAGTGCGATTCGGATTTGGAGGGGGGTGGAGAGAGAGAGAGAGAGAGAGAGAGAAAGAGATATATATATATATATATATAAAGAGAGAGAAAGATAGAGGGAGCGCGAGAGATAGGGTGGGAGAGAGGCAGATTGCAACCGAGAGAGAAAGAGAGCGAGACAACCATACTGATCGAGGGAGGGAGAAAAAGAAAACTATAGAAAGAGACATGGAGACAAAAAAGAAGAAGATGCAGATATTGAAGGAGACAGAGAGAGAGAGTGAGAGAGAGAGAGAGATCGAGAGAGAGAGAGAGAGAGAGAGCGAGAGAGCGAGAGGAGCACGTGCAGATGCGTAACTTATCTGGGTGTCCAGGATGTTGCTGCACACTTGCTATCACGGCCATGCGCCCCCATTCTGCACCCGCTAACCTTTCAGCGGGGCACGCTCATAATCAATGGTTGCTGTCTCGCTTCCTCAATGTATAAGTTGCGCATCTGCACGTGATCCTCTGTCTCCCTCTCTCTCTCTTTCTCTCTCTCTCTCTCTCTCTCCCTCTCTCTCTTTGCGTCTCCTTCAATATCTGCCTCTAACTCTGTGCTTGTCTTTCTCCCTTTGGCCCTCTGTCTCTTTCTATCATTCTCTCCTTCCCTCTGCCCCTCGATCAGTATGTTTGTGTTGTATATATAAATGTTTATGTAGCATTATGCCGCTCTCCCTCTCTCTCGCTCCCTCAGTCTCTCTCTCTCTCACTCTGTCTCCGTCTCTCTCTCGCGCACTCTCTCGCTCTCCCCCCCTCTCTCTCTCTCTCTCTCTCTCTCTCTCTCTCTCTCTCTCTCTCTCTCTCTCTCTCTCTCTCTCTCTCTCCCCCCCGCGCCCCTCGAAATCCGAATCGCACTCCCGCAGCTGACGAAGCACGCCTCATTGAGAAGTTCAACCTGTAGGATGGATGTTGGATTTTGCCAGCTCCGATGTCTCTGATTCCTGGCCCTTCGAGGGCCTCTTGGGGATTAACTCGAGGCAGGGAGGGGTGGAAGCGTCTGGGGCCCACCGCCGGCCTTGCCCACCAAGAGCGCGACTGCGCAGAACGCGTCGAGGCGTCGAGGAGGGGGAGGAGGAGGGGGAGAAGGAGGAGGATGAGAAGGAGGAAGAGGAGGGCGGGGAGGGCGGGGAGGGGGGGGGAGAAGGAGGAGAAGCAGGAGCATGAGAAGGAGGCTGTTCCTTTTGCGGTTACTATTTCCGCCAGACCGCTTCCAAAGTGGCAGCATCAAAAACACTTGCCGTGCCATAACTTCTGCGACCGTCCTGGCGCCCCGCGAAGCGAGTTTTGAATAGAATTCCGAAGGTTATCATCCGTGGCGGCGACGCTCACTGCACCCCTTTCCCGCAAAAAGGTTTGGGCCGTCTTGGCCCAGGGGGATCGCCGTCGGGATCTGGGGTGGGGGGTAGCCCAGAGAACGAGGTAGCAGGATGTGGTAATGATGATGTGACCATAGTTGAGGCTAGCATATGCGATGGTGATGGTTGCGATGACGGTGACGATGTTTGTTTGCTAAACCGCAGCAAAGGCTGAGTTCTTCTCCACCAATGGAAGGAGCCGTACGCGGGAGAAAATTCCTTGCTCCCATGTGCATTGGTGAGAGGCCGATGCCATTTTGGCGATGACGAGGTTTAATGTCTCGTCTACAAAGGTCGAGTAGTATCGTGGATTCCCTTGTTTGGGGATCTTCGATGTCAAATGGATGAACGCATGGTCTTTGGGAAGTCGGTGGACGCACGCGAGTTTCATCAACCTGAGGTGTCGGACGCGCAACCGAAACAGTTCGAGGCAATCGTCCCATGGAACTTTGAATGGGCGAGTTCTCAAAATATACATATACTGAACAAGGCAGTCGGCAGCAGCGGCCAACACGGGGCCATGCTGAATCTGATGTCGGTACTCCTTGCAATAATCGAGAGACCAGCGCAGCAACACACCCGTTTCAGCTGCCTTGGTCTTCAACGAAGGTGAGCCAGGTGGCCCAACCATTGACGGGGAAAGCGTGCCCAATTGATATGATAATGGGATATTCTCTCTGTTGCACCATGTCTTGTAATGGTTAAACATGCGGCTTAAACTTTCTTGCTCTACGTCATCTTTGTTCCCCTGAATGTTATACACATCCATTGCTATAGCTCCCGTGATGATTGCGTGGATCACGCTCATGAATACGCCCAGATACAATGTGTGGAGCGTATCCAGGTGTAGGACTGTGGACGGCAAAACGCCGATAGCATCACAAAATATCGGGTTACGGCGCAACGTCCAGCTGTCAATCCGATTGGCAACATCGGTCTTTGATCTCCAAAATGTGCAAGTGAATGGGGGCTCCGTCGCCTCGAACAAACACGGATCTCGCAAGCCCACGCTCGGTTCTAGGCGATCGCCCTTGAGTAAGCCAAGGGTCGGAATGTCAGAACCGAGCTGCCTGCGCCCACGAAATTTTTTTGCCCTCTTAATGTGAAGGCAGCCCTCAATCATAATCCTGGCCTTTACGGCCTCGTCCGCAACATGTACGTTGATCTCACACCGCGTGCACTCATCGTCGTACGTCGTTGACTTATCTGCCCAAGGCAGGTCCTCGATGGTCATCCCGTCGAGGTCAAACATGTTCAGCTTTGTACATGCACACAAAAAACAAGGATGCGAATGCGCGCCCCACGTAGGAAAACCAAGAGACGAGCAAAATTCGCTCCAGTCGGCCTTCAACTGGACCAGGATATATCTGGCCTGCAGCGGCGTGTCCTGCATGCCAGAATATGCAGACTCGTCGGGCCACTGCGAGCCGTCCCAGCGCAGTGCTGGGCGCGAGCCTCTCTGCACCCCCCATATTGTTTCGGAAAAAGGGTGGGGGGCGAGATGTTGGGGGTGAGGTGAGAGGTGAGATGTTCCTCTTCTCCTTCGTCGTGCTCGTCGTAGTCTTCCCGCTCCTCCTCGCCCTCCTCCTCCTCCTTCCCCCTCCGTCACCCGCCTCCTCATTCGCCCCCCCCCTTCTCCACCTCCTCCTCCTTCTCTTCGGTTTCCTCATCCTTATCCTCCTCCTCTTCCTCCTCCTCCTCCTCCTCCTCCTCCTTGCTCCCCCTCCTCCTCACTTCGCCGTCCCGCCCTTATCTTCCCCATCATTGGGGTATCGCTGTGCATATTTGTGGGTGGGACGTCCTTGTCCTTCTCCTCCTCGTCATCCTTCTCATTCTCCTCATCCTCCTCAATCTCTCAACCGTCGCCCTGTGTCTGCAATTGGTAGCGGGGCACAGCGCGCCTTTGGCGGCGTGCTCCAGCGACCAGGCCAGATGCTGCATGAACGACCACATCGTGTCCCAACCAGCTTGCTCACGTTTGCTGAGAACCCCGACCAGATGCCGACGACCCGTAACCAAGTTGTAGCATGTAATGGCAGTGAGCGTGTTTGCACGTCCTGCCGCAATCGTTCTCGTGTATTTGATGCCGTCGAGGTACACTGCAATAGGATAGGTCGGTCTGTCGTCGCCCTCCTGGAAACGAAACGGGTGCGTCTCGAAGGATTCTGCCCAGTCGGTCTCGTCCGACTTCACCTTGAGGTCCACCCCATCTCGCTGCAGCGCGAGGAGCTCGGCCTCCAGAACCTCGTGGACAGGCGCCATGGGCACGCACTTGGTAGCGCGCCTGTTCTTTATCCACACAGGAATGTCAACCATGTTGAGCTCTGGGGCGGACTCCTGTCGAGGCAGCACCTTCTTGAGCCAGGCTGAGTACTTGCCCGTCTGGAGGTCTGGCTTCTTCGCGTACAATGAGAGGTCGCCGCCGCGGGCGCCCGCCTGCACAGCCCAGTAGCACAAGATGCACAGGGACTTCCCATCAAGCTGCCCTGTCGCGTAGAGGCGGATCAGCAGCTCTTGGAACTCGAGGGCTGCTTCCTCCTGCGCCTTCCGACTGGCTTGGCTGGACCCTCGCCAAGGCAGCCGTCGACCCCGCCGAGGCGACCTCGATTTCAATCGGTGCCGCTCTCCAGCCATGGTTGCCTTGTTATTGCTCGAGCAGCTTGGGCCAAAATGGCTACGGACCAGTTCGACAACTGTTGGCTCCATGCCTCGGGTTTCTGACTTGCGATGCTGATTGTCGCACGGCCCAGCGACCCTAGTCATCACCAACGGATGGCGACACAGTCACATGTACATTGGCGCCTCGAGCGTTGGCCCACGGGCTTCTAATGCATATCACGTAAGGACCGTGCGATGCTACCCATCATTCGTGGATACAAAAAAACATGAGGGACCATGGGAAGGAGCAGTGAGGAACAGGGAACTAGCGTTGAGCTTTTGGGGTGAAGCGCTGACACAGGCGAACGAGGGAACGGAGGGAGGAGTGAGCAATACGAGTACGAGCATGAGGACATGTAAGTTAATTAGTGTTTGTTGATTGCGTTGTTTGCATTGCCACCAGAAGGTCGGCGAGAGGGGAGGCGCGCGTGCGGAGGAGGGATACGCCGTACTTCAAGCTAGCCCACCCCCTCCCCCTGGAAAAGCTCCCCGAAAGCTCACCGAAAGCTCACCGAAAGCTCACCGACAGCTCTGAGGGTCTCCGAAAGCTCCCCGAAAGCTCCCCGAAAGCTCCCCGAAAGCTCCCCGAAAGCTCCCCGAACACCATCCGAGGGCCAGACTGGGGGGGGGGGAACAAAGACCTCGGAGGGACGTTTTCGAAACGAGAGGGCAGAAGGAGAGAGAGGAGAAGAGAGTGGCGGCGGCGGCAAGTCCATCGCACTCCTATCCCCTGCGCGCATCGCCGATGGTAGAGCAGCTCGGGCTTGCTCCCGAGCTCGTCGTAGGAGTACGTCGCGGCGCGGGGCGGGGGGGGGGGGGCAGCGTGCTTGACCGAAGATAGCATAGCATAGAATGCGAGCGAAAGTGTTTCACTGGGCCAGCGCTCGAAGCATCCGAATGTTGCGATGAGCGTTGGAGTGGGATGCAGTGGCCAAGGGTGGAGTCGGGAGGGCAGGAGGGCGAGGAGGGCACTGAGGGTAACCGCATACCCAGGGTAATAAAGTACACCCCCCCCCCTTAAGTCGTTTGAGTTGTTCATCGTCGGCCTAGACGGGCGAGGCGGAGGGCGCGGAGGCCGAACTTCATTATCACGGGGAAAGTTCGCCATCGAGGTTACTTCCTTCTGGTGTTGAGATAACAACATCAAGCGATGCGAACGCGTTTTTTTTTTTTTCAGGATGTCTTAAGCGAAACCAATGTCATTATGTCTCTTTGTAGTTATGTATGTATGTCTTAATTTCTCTCTCTCTCTCTCTGTCTCTCTATCTCTTTCTCCTCCTCCTCCTCCCTCTGGCGCCCTGAAATTGTTTATCGCTGGGGTTGATTATCCTGGGAAAACGAGGCACGTGAGCTACCCTACACGAGCAGATGAAACATTTAATTTACATTATGCGCTTACACATTGAATCTAATACGTTTTAAACTTTGGGTGTTTGCTATCCCCTTCTTCTCTCTTCCTCTTGCCCTTTCTCCTCCTCCTCCTCTTCCTCCTCTACCTCCTCTTCTCTTTCTATATTTCTATTTGTCTTTCTATCTTTCTTCTCCTCCCCCTGCCCCCCTGAACTTGTTTATCGCTGTGGTTGATTATCCCGGGAAAACGAGGCGCGTGAGGAATCTCTATAGAAACTCCGAGATTTGTCGAGGATGCCTCAAGCGAAACAAGCAATGATTTCAAGGATGTCTCAAGCGAAATAAGCAATGCGTTGAAGATGTCTCAAGCGAAACAGACAAATATTTCGAGGATGTCTCAAGCGAAGCAAGCAAGTCGTTGAGGATGTCTCAACCGAGACAAATCATTGTTGAGGATGTCTCATAGAGGGCCAAAGACCAAGGAACCTCAAGATATCTTTGGCTTTTTCCTCTTGATATCTCTTTATGCTGGCTCTGGCGGGCAACTTTTATCATCTCCCCGAAAACCCCGAACTTTACTATCCCCGGGGGTTTATTCCCCTGGGTTCTCGGTTAGGGGGAGTAGCGGAGGCGGGGGGGCGAAGAGTTAAGGAAAGGATTTCAGCGGAGCAGTGCGAATCGAAGTAGGGTTTGATTTTTGGAACGTTGGGGACACTGGAAGGACATGCCTGAGGACGAATGGGAGCATGAAAAGCCACGAAGGGGATGAGAACGGCAGGGGCACGTTGCAGCACGGGGGGCAGAATTGACACACGTCGCATTTACATGAGGGCTGACTGGGAATGCAAAGCTGGCTGGCCAAGAGCGGAGTGCACGAGGACAGGAAAATGTAGGCTTGATTGTGGGGTCCCCTAACCTCCAGCATTCTCGTTCGTGCCTTCTTTGCCTTCCTCCTCCGTTTCCCTCCCTCCTCTCCTACTTGTCCTATCTCCCCTCCTCTTCCGATCGTCTTTCCGCGTAGGTTCTACTCGCATGTGCTAGCAAATTCCTGAAGTCCTCTGCACGATCGCATCGCAACGCTGTCTGTCGACCATCAAGCACGCGCGGGCGACCCAAACGAGGCGCTCTGAAAAGCTCACCAAAGCTCACCAAAAGCTCCCTGGTTTCTCCCCGGTTTCTCCCCGGTTTCTCCTCGGCCAGATTGTGAGGATGTATCGAGCGGGGGCCTCGTTTCTGAAAAGCTCACCAAAAGATCCCCGGTTCCTCCCCGGTTCCTCCCCGGTTTCCCCCCGCTCATATTTGCGAGCGTCCGACGCAGCAAATTGCAGATCAACCGCGGGGAAATTAAGTATTCTTGGGCCCCCGTGTTTGTTTCCTAGGTTCGGGGCTGACGCTCAGAGGCTGAGGGGGCATTCGTGGTTTTACAGTCTATCAAGATGACAGCAAAATGCACTCGCTGCTGGTCGTGCCGAATCTCGGCGCTGAAAAGACTCGGCTTGCAAGCGTCTGATCGCAAGCAAACGGGTACCAGCTGCCAACATCTACTGATCAGGCCTATTAGTTGATCGAGCTGAGTTGTATTGTTCATGTTGCGTTGATGTAATACCCATCTTGGCTGCTGATATCATCTATAGGAAGGTCCCCGCCAATCCCCTCAGCCTCCCCCTCAGCCTTCCTCATTCCTTCTCAACTCGATCATTCTCAAGCTGACTTAAACTCGACAGCCATCCTGCTCCTGAAACGTCCTAGAACACATGCTCAGATGCTGTGTTACACTGCCACACCCACTCAACGTGGCAAGTCAGACAAAAAACCCTCTGCAGGATGGCGCCTAGTGCGCTGGTCTCGAGTCGCATGGAAGTGATCAATCCTCCTGAGACGTGTTGATCTCGTCCGTGTGCATCTCGCGGAGGCGCTTCGTCTGGGAGCTCACTTTCTCGATGGCAGCCTGGGTGCCTTCGAAGATGCTTGTCGTGCTGGCGACGTTCGAGGCAGATTCTTCAGAGAGCTCCCTGCCCATCGTCAGCATCTGGTAGATCTCGGAGTCCTCCTTGGCCTTCGACTCCAGGACGCCGATCGCGCGCTTCAAGCGCCCGCCGAAGCGCTCCACGTTGGCCCAGGAGTACTCCGCCGTGCTCTCGATGGATTCGCTCAGGTTCTTGCCCTGCGTGAGCGTCGAGCAGTACGACTTCACGAGCTCCCCTGACCTCTTCACGATGGCTCTCACCGAAGCGTCCTGCTTGCCCTTCGGGGTCTTCTTGTTAGCGGCAGCCCTGCCCTTGGCCTTGGTAAGCGCGGTCTTGCTGGTCTCAACGTCTTTGACCTTCCCTTTGCCCTTGCCCTTGCCCTTGCCGTCAGCCCCTTGCTTCGGAGACGAAAGCGAAGTTCGAGGCACTGGAGGCGAAGGCGCTGCAGGGGCAGGCACTCCACCAGTCGCTGGAGGCGCTGCAGCCGAAGGCGCTGGAGGCGATGATGCCACCTGGGCCTCGGTGCCCGAGCCTGATGGCGGAGGTGCAGGGCTTGCCGAAGACGCTGCGCCCGAGGTCAGGTTGCTCTCCCTCTGATGCAACGTCCACTTGTCACGGGTGATCGTCCTCTCAATGTCATCCACGATCTTGAATTCAAGGCGTTTCGACTTTTTCGAAATCCGAACGTACTTGTTGCCCTTGCGAATGCTGTGCATGCAGGTGTTGACTGCGCCGCGGATTGCCGCGGCGCTAGGTATCATTCCCCCCCCCCCGCCCATCTCATGCGAGACCACCCCGTCGAAGTTGTACCACCGCCCCTCGGTCTCTTGCTCCCTGATCTTGCTCTCCTCCTTGGCGCGCCACTCCTCGGGCATCGCCGCCAGAGTTTGACAGACAAAAAAAAACTCCCCTCACACCATCCTCATCCGCCGTTCCCTCTTCTGCTCTCTCCGTTCCCCCCTCCGTCACTCACATGCTACTTCAGCGTATTCCGTGTGTCTCTCTCTCTCTCTCTCTCTCTCTTTCTCTCGCTCTCTCTCTCTCTCTCTCTCTCTCTCTCTCTCTCGCTCGTCTCGCCCTGCCCTTCCTCCCGCGTACTCGCGCCCTCGCGCTGTTTCAATAGCAGCCGCGCTTGCTCGTTATCTGTTGTGTCACGCCCTCTCTCTCTCTCTCTCTCTCTCTCTCTCTCTCTCTCTCTCTCTCTCTCTCTCTCTCTCTCTCTCTCTCTCTCTCTCTCGCTCTCTCTCTATCGCTTGCCTTTTCTGCTTCTGGCTCTCTCTCCCCTCTCTCCTCTCTCTCTCCTCTCTCTCTCTCTCTCGCTCTCTCTCTCTCTCTCTCTCTCCTCTCTCTCTCTCTCTCCTCTCTCTCTCTCTCTCTCCTCCCTCTCTCTCTCTCTCTCCTCTCTCTCTCTCTCTCTCTCTCTCTCTCTCTCTCTCTCTCTCTCTCTCTCTCTCTCTCTCTCTCTCTCTCTCTCTCTCTCTCTCTCTCTCTCTCTCTCTCTCTCTCTCTCTCTACCTCCCGTGGGTTCGGCATCCCCCGTCCCAGTCCTCCAGAGCCCCCCCAGATTTGCCCTGCTGTCACTCTGTCCACCGCAGTCAGAGCAGGGGGCGCAGGGGAGGGGGGTGGTAGCAGATGTGCCGAAGAGAAAGTAGGGAAGGGGACGTGGAGAGAGCGTCGGGTGATACGAGCCGCCTTATTCACAAGGGTCGTTGCCTAGCCGATGTAAGGGGAGAGCCGAGAAAAAAGGAACGTGGGCCCGTGGCCGATGCAGAGGGGGGGCCGTGCATTGGCCGATTGGCCAGCGGGGCAGAAGAGCCCCGAACCCCCCCCCTCCCCCATTGGGCCCATTGGGGTCCTCGTACTTCGTGAACTCTGCTTTCGCCCAGTCCGACATCCACTGCTTCTTGGCGGGCGCGGGGAGCGCATGGTACTTGTGCCCCTGCTCCGTGGCCTCGATCCACCGCCAGAAGCGACGCCCGATGGCGTCCCGACTCCTCACGTTGAAGCCTTCAGCGGCACACGTCTCCAGAAACGAATCCTTGGTCTCCTCGAGGCGCTTGCGAACCTCCTCGGCGTCCTCGCTGGCGCGCGCCCGCGAGGGGCTGAGGAAAGGATGGAGGAGGGGGGAGAGGGCTGGTTGGGGGGGTTGGATCAGACAAGCGACCAAATGTAGGAGTCAATTGCCCATCTCGGGCAATGCAAGGCGGGCGTCGGGGGCGACGTGAGGCAGAGCGATTGCGAGTAAGGGGTACGACGGGTGAGAGGAAACATGCTGGTGAATTCTAGATGCGCAGTTTGAGAACACTGTGAAGCGCAACCAGTCGGCAATATTGAAGTAGGCACGTATGCTGGGAGAGCGCGGCCAGGGAAAGCTAGCAGGGGGCGGCGCGCAGTCCTCATCTCTGTCGTCGTCGCTGTCGGCGCCCTTGCCGAGCTGCGCGTCCTTGAACGCAAGCAACAGCTGAGCCTCCCAGGGGTCCGTTTTGTCCAGGAAGCTGCCCTGAACGAGGACGGGCACGACGCGGAGGAGAGGGGGGAGAGGAGGATACGGCGGAGGACGAGGATCACGAGACTGAGAAGGAGAAGGCACACGAGGGAAGGGAGCAGAGGAGGAAGGAGGAAGAGGAGTGAACATGTGGAGGGCGGAGGGGCAGGAGGAGGGAGGGCTGGAGGTGAAGGAGGATTGGGAAGTAGGATGGCGAGCAGGAGGAGAAGGGCGAGGAGGAGAAGGAGGGCGGGGAGGACACGGGAGGATAAGGAGGGGGCGGACGATTGCGCACAATCGGTCCGTGGGGATCTGTTCGACTGTGCTCTCCCTCATCTGCGTGACCTGGGCCAAGCGCTCCGAATTGGCCTCGAACCTCTCCGTCATGACAAGCACTTCGGCGGACAGAGCCTGGGCGTCAAACGCTGGCAGGGGAGGGCGACGGAAAGGGAGGGCGACGATGCCGACGACGATGACGGCGTGGCTAATTGCACGACACTGGCGATAGGTCTGTTTTGTGCCCAATCTCTACCACGAAACGTGTGAGGGGTGTGCCGAAATGGGTGTGCGTGACGCATGCGGGCGGTGGAACTGGGGCCTTCGGTGAGCTCCCTATGGGGCCTCCGTCCCTCCTTCTCATCCTTTCTTTACCCCTGCCTCCGTCGATCCCATTCCATCCCTCCGTCGTGTTTTCTCCTCCTCCCCCTCCTCCTCCTCCTCATCCTCCTCCTCCTCCCCCCTTCCTCTTCCTTGCTGGGCTCAATCGCTCCTCGCGTTAGCCTGCTCCACTCAGTCGGAATCTGATGGCACTGGCGGCGGCTGAATGCGCCGCTTTGGCGAAGCGCTCCTACTGGCGGCGCGCTTCTTCTCATTCTCGGGAGCCTGCCCACGTCCTGAGGCAGCGCGCGCAGCGTCATCTATGTTGGAGCCCGCGTCCTGGTGCTTGTCATTGGGCTCCTTGGGCGTGACACTCTTGAGCTTCTTCTTCTTGGCAGGCATGTCGCGCCTCTCCTTCTCGCTCTCCTTCTCGATGGCGGACTTCGTAGCATCTGCAGCCTTGCTGGCGGCTGCCCCCTCCGAAGAACCAGCAGCGACTCCCCCCTCAGCGTCCGTCAGCTTCTTCGGCGCGTGCTTGTTGAGGTCTGGGAAGCACTTCGCCTTGTGATCCCTGATCTGGTCCTTGTCTGTGCTGCCGTCGCACAGCGCCTTTGCCAAGGGGTTCATCCACTTCATGGCCCGCTTCTCTAAGATCTCCTGCGTGTCCTCGTCGCTCTTCTGGAAGTTCTTGATGTCGATTTGAACGATCTGCGGCTCGCCTGCTCTCTTGATGCAGCAGAGCCTCTGTGGCTCGTACCCCTTGCGGTCGTTGTTCCTGAAAATGCATTGCACTGACTTGCCATCCTTGTCCGTGCCGGAGAAAGCGCCAGCCTTCTTCTGGGCGGAAATGTTATCGTTCTTGACCTTCTTCACCGTGTCCTTCGCCGAGTTGTACATGTCCACTGTGACGTCGCTCACCTCGACCTTAGTTCCGTCAGCGAACTCGGCCCACATAGAATCGTGACCTTCCGCATCAGGCGGTGGAAACATGCGGATGGCATCCTCTGCGTGGGTGGACTTCTTGGCGCCCCTCGGCAAGCGGTAGGCCATCGTGGAGACGTTGTCGTACCCGTACTTCCAGTCTTGCTTCGGCTCGTGCTTCGGCTCTTGCTTCGGCTCCTGCTTCGGCTCGCCTTCGAACTTCCCTTTCTCGACGGCGGCTGGCTTCTTGGCAACATAACTATGTTTCTTCTGCAGGGGGACTGCGTCGGAGTCCATCTCCTCGTCCGAATCGTCGCATGGCTCTTCTTCGCAGTCTTCGTCGCCATCTCCTCCCTCGCCTTCTTCTTCTTCTTCTTCGCCATCGTGCTCGTCATCCGAGCCCTTGTCATCTTTCGATGGCAGCCCGAGCTGGTCGAACCACTTTGGCGGTGACTCCTTCCACCTGTAGTTCTTCGCGTGCTTGAAGAGCAAGGCGAGCCGCTTGGTAACATCCTCGATCCATTCCCATTTCTCTGAAGAGGAATCGAACAGCAGCTTATTCTCGTTCACTAGTTTGCGCAAGGCCCCCCTTATCTCAGTCACGGTGAACGCCATGCTCCTTCTTGCTGTTGCTGCAGCCACCAGGACACCCTTGTGCTCAATCATAGAATCCTTCACCACGCCTCCTCCCAACGGGTAATCGCAGAAAGTCAGCTCTGTGGCCACGGGCTTCAGCTCATTGGCAAGCTCGTCACACGGCGTGGATTTCGGAGGCATGCCTTCGGGGCCGCTGCGGCCTCAGAACAAATCTCTCTGAAGCCAAACGGCTACGGATGATGCGGGGCAGACGTTGGAACTCGTGTTCGCAGTTTCCTTTCTTGAGATCCCTTGCTCCCTCTCCCCGTTACCCGCCCCCCCTCCATCCAGTGCCACCTTCGCTCTCGCCGCCAGTTGCTCTCTTTCGGTTTCTGCGAAGCCATGCGGTGGCATAGCGCAACGGTGAAGCGACGGTGGGGAGGGAGACGGACTTGGGTAACCGCATGCCCAGGATAATAAAGTACCCCCCCCCTAAGTCGTTCGAGTTGTTCATCGTCGGCCTAGACGGGTTTCAAATAGAGGCGGAGGGCGCGGAGGCCGAAGTTCATTATCACGGGGGAAGTTCGCCATCGAGGTTACATCCTTCTTATGTTGAGATGATAACATCAAGCGAAGCGAACGCGTTTTTCAGGATGTCTTAAGCGAATCCAATGTCATTATGTCTCTGTGTAGCTATTTCTGTCTTTCTTTCTCTGTCTCTCTCTCTCTCTGTCTCTCTATCTCTTTCTCCTCCTCCTCCTCCCTCTGGCGCCCTGAACTTGTTTATCGCTGGGGTTGATTATCCTGGGAAAACGAGGCGCTTGAGCTACCCTACACGAGCAGATGAAACATTTTTCATTTTCATTAAGCGCTTACACATTGAATATAATACGTTTTAAACTTTTATTGTTGCTATCTCCTTCTCCTCTCTTCCTCTTGCTCTTTCTCCTCCTCCTCCTCCTCCTCCTCCTCCTCCTCCTCCTCCCCCTCTTCCTCTTCCTCCTCTACCTCCTCTCTTCTTTCTATCTTTCTATTTATCTTTCTATATTTCTTCCCCTCCCCCTGCCCCCCTGAACTTGTTTATCGCTGTGGTTGATCATCCTGGGAAAACGAAGCACCTGAGGAATCTCTATAGAAGCTCCGAGGTTTGTCGAGGATGCCTCAAGCGAAACAAGCAATGTTTTCAAGGATGTCTCAAGCGAAATAAGCAATAATTTGAGATGTCTCAAGCGAAACAGACAAATATTTTGAGAATGTCTCAAGCGAAACAAGCAATTCGTTGAGGATGTCTCAACCGAGACAAATCGTTGTTGAGGATGTCTCATAGAGGACCAAAGACCAAGGATCCTCAAGATATATTTGGCTTTTTCCTCTTGCTATCTCTTTACGCTGGCTCTGGTGGGCAACTTTTATTATCTCCCCGAAACCCCCGAACTTTACTATCCCTGGGGGGTTATTCTCATGGGTTCTCTGTTAGAGGGTCGGCGTGAGCGATGCAGAGAAGCAGGGTGCGGCGAAGCAGCATGCTGCCTGCTCCATGTTCTCCAGCGTCTTCGGCTGCGTCAGCTGCTCGGGCGGCAGCGTCAGCTGCTCCTGCTGCTCGGGCGGCAGCGTCGGGCGGTCCTTGCCGGAGAACGGGGCGGGGCGCGGGGGGCAGGAGTGGGTCGGCGTGACGTTCGAATCGATGCCTTTTCGGTTGCGATTCGATTCAACCTAAACTCGGTTTCGGTTTGGCTTTCTTTCGATTTCGATTACGGCTTCGATTTGATCATATTCGATTTCGGTTTCGGTTTTCCGACGTGGGCAAATTCAATTTTGATTTCGATTCAGACTTCGGGCCAGCCTTACGTTTTCGAAAGCGAAATGCAACCCAAACAGAACCTCATCGAATCGGACTCGACACGAAGCCAACGATTCGACACGGGAATGTTCCGATCTCGATCCTGCTCAGCTGGGAACTCGTCAGCCTCAGCCTGAGCTCCCTTATTGATGTCACCTGGCACTGTCTCTGGCTCGTCATCGGTCGGCTGCGACGCCTCAGGAGACTGACGGAGGAAAAGCAGCGAGGAGGAGGGATAAGGAGGAAGAAGGGACGTGGCGCCTCGATTGACGAGCCCCACGGAGGACCCCCCACGATGGCGTCTGCAAGCCAGGTCGATTGCCAGCTGTAGCAAGTGTTGATTTCGCATGGGCCCAGGCGCAGTTCGGCACTCAGGA
The DNA here is from genome assembly GCA_963575745.1 of Prorocentrum cordatum. Taxonomy (NCBI): domain Eukaryota; class Dinophyceae; order Prorocentrales; family Prorocentraceae; genus Prorocentrum; species Prorocentrum cordatum. Next base: position 132,464 of record CAUYUJ010018005.1, read on the forward strand.
AGAGGTCGAGATGGGGGGTGGGGGGGGCGACGAAGATAAGCATCAGCTTGCGGTTGGCAATCGGCCGAGGAGAAGCACGAGCTCCAAAGGTGACGAAGGGTGGGAAAGAGGAATGAGCAGGAAGAGGAGGGCGAGAAGGAGGGGGATGAGGAGGAGACGGAGTAGGACACGTACGAGCAGGGGGTGGGCCGAATAGGAGGGATAGGACGAGGTGAAAGGAGGAAACGGAGGAGAAGGATCACGACAACGACACTAATAAACACGCCCGTGAGGCAGTTGAAGATAAATCTGTTCCTGAGACGTGCCGAGGGGCAACTGCGCGTCATTCCACATGGTCTCGTTACATGCCTGGGCTGGCACGATAGGGATATTGTTTGGAGGCCCCCCCCCCCCGAGGTGGAAGCGGGGCGAGACCCATAACACATGACAGCCACATGTGGCATATCGTTTTGGACCAACGTGCCTCCTCTACCTGCGTATCCTCGGCGCGCGGCGGCGGCGTCATGGGCTCGACATCGATTGGCCCCGCAGCCTGCGAGGCCACATCACGCACACACACACACACACATCACACACTCGCAGTCGGAAATGCAGTGCCGACGGGGCATTGCATTTCCTTCTGCGACGAGGGCCCAGGGTCAAAAAAAGGGAAGGAAGGACGGGAAAAGGACGGGACATTGGATTGAGGTCAAGGAAGCGGGACAAGGAAGAAAGGGGACATGAAGGAAGGAACAGGGTTTGGGTAAGGTTGGGAAGAAGGGGGAGGATGGGAGGCGCAGGAGGACGGAGCAGGGAGCCTCGCAGCTCCTCTCTGCAGCCATCCCGCTGCCCACCGAACGCGAGCGAGGGCGGGCCGTGCTCGGGCGCAAACGCTCGACGCACGGGCGATGACAGATTAAGTCAACGACGACGTCAACGAAACAAAAAATCTCCATGACCATGACACCGACGACGACGAAAGACAACAAAGACGGCGATGGCGGCGATGACCGCGGTGGCGGCGGCGGCGGTGGACGACAACGACGGCGCTGGCCACAGTAATGACGGCCACGTCTGCGGCGACGGCGACGGAAGCAAGGGCGAGTGCGTCGGGCGGCAACGGCAACCCGTCTCGACCTCGCATGCACGCCCGTCTGCCCTGTTCCTGTTCTCCTCCTCCTGTCCTCCTGTTCCTGTCCTCCTCCTCCTGTCCTCCTCCCGTCCTCCTCCTGTCTTATTTTTTTTTGGGTGGGCTGGCGTAGTGAGCGAGCGGGCAGCAAGTACCAAAGGAGAGCACCGAGAAGGCGGGCGGGAGAAACGCACCGAACGAAGTGTGCGAGAGAAAGATACGGCAGCAATGCGTTGATATTTTTAGACGCCAAGACAATGATAACATCATAAAACAACAACTACATAGCAAAAACAACAACTATACAGCTAAAACAACAACAATCCTAAAGTTGTTGAAAAACCACAACTAGAGGACCTCTGGGAGACTGGCGGGCGCCGCGAGCGAGATGAGCGCCGCGGCGACGGCTCGGAGATCCTTTTATTTACATGCGCGAAGGGGGGGTGGCCTCCTGGCGGCCGGCGGCGCGGCCCAGAGCGGTTTGAGCCAAAGACTACAGACCGGCGCTCGTTTGCGTCGGCGGCCGGGCAGAAAGGCGGCTGCTCCGGCGGATGGGCAACGAGGGGCGCGCTGCGTGCAAATGACAATTAAAGGCCGCGCGGAGGAGGCGGAGGAGCCCGCCGACTGCGGCAGAGGGGGGCGCCGAGGGGGGGAACCGGCGCCAGCGCTGAGCTGCGCGGAGCTTCGCTGAGCTGAGGCTGGGGGGGGGCGCAGCCCGGCAGACTGGGCGGCCGGTGGGGGGGGCAACGCATGCGAAACAGAGTCTCGGCCCAGCGAGCCGGCAGACGCTGCCCCGCGGAAAAGCCAAAGCGTCGAGACCTAGGGGCCCGCGAGGCGCGGCGGGAGGCGAGAGGCAGAGCGGTCAGGCACGGGGGCAGCAGAGGCCGCCAGTGAAAGGCGGGCGAGCAGACCAAGGGGCGGGGGAGCGCCGAGACCAGAGGTGCCGACGAGGCGCAAGGCATGGAGGGGGGGGCGCCGAATAGGCGCGTGGAAGCGAACGGGCCGCGAAGGCAGGGGCGGGGAAGAGGGCAGCGACCAGGGCGGCCACTGCCAGGGGCCTGGGGGCGCCAAATTCAGAACGGGTCGAGGTGGCGGGGCAGCTGCTAGAGTGCTACCAGCGGTGGCTGCTAGAGGCTGACCAGCGCCGACGGGCGGGGCCGTCGCTGGGCCAGGAGGAGCCAGCCAGCCGCCTGGCTGCAGAACGCACGCGCGCACGCGCATGCGCAAACAAGCAAACCCACGCACACGTAAGCAAACGCAATTACACAAACACACAGACACACACACAAACACACGCAATCACACACGAACACATACAACAGCTCACACAAACTCGCGCCACCGCACACAAACACACACAGACAGCACACACGACAGCAACATACATACACGCAAGCACGCGCAAGCATACTCACGCAAACATACCTACACACAATAATACACACACCTACCTAACAAACAAACGCATACACACAAACACACTCAACGACACACAGACACAATCACACACACCAACACACAAAAGCACAGACAAACACTCACATCAACACACATAAGCACACGCAGCCACACACAAACACATTCACACACACGTGTGTGTACATATAGACATATGTATATATATATATGTATATATGTATACGTATATATATACACATATATATATATATATATATATATACATACTACCACGCACACACATACCCACACGCAAACAAAGACCCATTCAGAAGCACACACACAATCAGACACAGTCACACACAAACACCCCAACACACTCACACTCGAATTCACATGGACACACGCACAGACATACACATTCCAACACGTACAATACACACGTGTACTCCATCTTTCACAGGCGCACGCACAAACACACACGCACAATCAACAACGCACACACACGAACATACACATGCACACGAACACAAACACACGAGCACACACGCAAACACTTACACACACACACGCACACACACATACATACACGCGTTCACACACATTCGCACACGCACACACACATCCACACGCATGCACACACACGCGCAACCACACACACATGAACACAAACAACCACACAAACACACAAGCACACACGCAGACTCACACACACACACGCGACACACAGACACACACGCACGACCAAACACAACCACAACCGCAAACCTACACACACGAACACGCGCAAACGCACACGCGCACACACGCGCGCACGCACGCGCACACACACACCACGCACCGCACACACATACCCCACGCACGCACGCGCGCGCGTCCGAGCACCCGCGCACCCGCGCACACGCGCACACGCGCACACGCGCACACGCGTACATGCACGCACGCGTGCACGCGCTCATGCGCACCCCCGCACACATACACGCGCACACATTTTAATTTCAAGTGGCACGTGTGTGTCCAGGCTCATACACAAACAACTGAAATGGCGTTTGAAGCAGGAAGACACCATGACGGCGGGATCGGAGATGGAGAAGGGGAAGCTGGGGCGGCGCCGCCAGGGCGTGCCTAAGAGAAGGGGAAGAGGCTCCAGGAGGCCCCAGGATTTTGAGTGCTGTGTGTGTGTGTGTGATGTGTGCTCTTCGTTATGGTTGGTTTCTGTGCGTTGTAGGTGTTGTGTGTGTGTGTGTGTGTGTGTGTGTGTGTGTGTGTGTGTGTGTGTGTGTATGTGTGTGTGTGTTATGTTTGTCTAGCGTGTGATGTGTTGGGTGTGATTTGTGTCTCTGTGTGCGCATGTAGTTCTGAGGCCCCAGGAGGCCCCAGGAGGCCCCAGGCGGCCCCAGGAGGCCCCAGGAGACCCCAGGAGGCTCCAGGAGGCCCCAAGAGGCTCCAGGAGGCCGCAGGAGGCCCCAGGAGGCCCCAGGAGGTTCCAGGAGACCCCCAGGAGGCTCCGCGGCGGGGTCTGGGGTACCAGAAGGTACAGAAAGCTCCAGGAGGCCCCAGGAGGCTCCAGGGGGCCCCCGGGAGGCCCCCAGGCGGGGTCTGGGGTGCCAGAAGGTACGTCGGGGCTCGATTTTGGAAGAATTTTTCAGGCGAAACCGCCATTCTCTGAGATTCGGGTTCAAAAATCATAGAAATTACAATGTTTTTTTGGTGGAAGGTTTTATGAATTCCCATGTGTTTTTGGACCCTGACGTCGCGATCTGTGCAAGGAGTGCCACAGGTTTTCCGAATTTCGAGGATGTCCCTGGCGAAGCGGCCAGAGACATCGCGAACGCGGCGCGTACGCATTAATCGCCTTTGAGCTCTACTCCCTCGGAGAGGTGCGTATGATAATATATATATATATATATATATATATATATATATAT
>CAUYUJ010018005.1:136997-141997 GCA_963575745.1 Prorocentrum cordatum
CACGCACGCGCACGCACGCGCACGCACGCGCACGCACCCGCACGCACGCACGCACGCACGCACGCGCGCGCACGCACGCACGCACGCACGCGCACGCACGCACGCACGCACGCACCCGCACGCACCCGCACGCACGCACGCACGCACGCACCCGCACGCACCCGCACGCACCCGCACGCACCCGCACGCACCCGCACGCACCCGCACGCACCCGCACGCACCCGCACGCACCCGCACGCACCCGCACGCTCCCGCACGCACCCGCACGCACCCGCACGCACCCGCACGCACCCGCACGCACCCGCACGCACCCGCACGCACCCGCACGCACCCGCACGCACCCGCACGCACCCGCACGCACCCGCACGCACCCGCACGCACCCGCACGCACCCGCACGCACCCGCACGCACGCGCACGCACGCGCACGCACGCGCACGCACGCACGCACGCGCACGCACGCGCACGCACGCGCACGCACGCACGCACGCACACACGCACACACACACACCACACACACACACACACACACTCACACACTCACACACTCACACACTCACACACTCACACACTCACACACTCACACACTCACATACTCACACACTCACACACTCACACACACTCACACACACACACTCACACTCACACTCACACTCACACTCACACTCACACTCACACTCACACTCTCACTCTCACTCTCACTCTCACTCTCACTCTCACTCTCACTCTCACTCTCGCTCTCACTCTCACTCTCACTCTCACTCTCTCACACACACACACACACGCACGCACGCACGCACACACACACACACAACACACACAACACACACACACACACACGCACACACACACACACACACACTAGCGGGGGCACGGCGGGGTGCCCGATGGGCTCAGCCGGGCCAGTCTCAGCGCACCGCACCGTCGTTGGTGCTCATGTCATGTTGCGGCGCCCGCCAGCAGAGTGCCCTCGCTCGGCTGGGTGTGCGCTCTGCGTCTCACCGCCCCCGCCGCTTGCCTTCGGCGGGCTGTGCTGATCATCTGCTCCCCCAGCTGCTGATTTGCTTCCCCAGCAGCGGAGCTCCACGGCCTGCTGCCATGATGGCATACTGGGGTGCTCGGCCGCAGTCTGCGCGCAGCGTGAGATAATGTCTTCTCATGCTGTCCTCAAGTATTTAGCGAGTGGGCTGTCGTGGTATCACAGTGCTGCTCGGGCGCCCTGTGGCCACACGCTAATCGAGCGGCCTGCGCTTTTGAAACATATGCCGCACTTTTAGACGCCCCTCCCCTTCATCCCTCCTCTACCGCCCTCCCCTCCCCCGCTCCCCTCCTTCCCCTCTCCCACCTTCCTTCTTCCCTTTTCCCTTGTCCTTCCTTCGTTCCTCATTTCCACTCCCTTCTCCTTTCCCCCTCCCGCCCCCCTCCCCTCCACCCCCCTCCTCACGGGGGCCGAACCTGTCCCTGTCAGCTTGTCGCTGTAGCCGAGGCGGGCGTTTGGGCAGCAAACGCCGCCATGATTGGGCGCACTGGGTCTCACTCTGCCGCTCCCTGAGGTCTCACTTCTGTGGCTGACATTTCTAACCGACATCGCCAGTATGTAAGTGCTCTCTCTTGTATGATGTCGTGGAAGAGGCGTTTCAGCAGCCGGCAGCGGAGTGCGGTCTGGGCCAAAATCGATCGTATTTCTCCGCTCTTCCCATCCGTCGTCGGCCGCAGGTTTCCGCAGCTGGGTGCGCCGGCTTCTCACGCAACCGTGCACTCATCGCAAGCTGCCGCGAGGTACACAACACGAGCTCACAGTTCCCAGCACGCCATGTGCTCTACGACCCATGCAGCGCGTCACGTCACCCCACGACACGCGCAGCACGAAAGCATGCAGTGCGCAGCATGCAGCGCGCACAAGAGCCCCCCCACACGTGCAGCGCACAGCGCAGACGGCACACAGCACCACAACAGGCACAGCACACAATGCGCAATAACACACACTGCACGCGACACAATCACACCACGGAAGCCCAGCCAGTGGTTCTTTGTCTAGCGTCGACGATGACGAGCACGGCCATGCCGCTGGTGATCCCAGGAGGCAGGGGCGCCAGGAGACCCCCAAAAGAAAACCCCACGAAGGGTCCGCGACGGCCCACGCCAGTCCAGCAGGCCCAAAGGGAGCTCCAAGAAAGTCCTGGACGGCCCTACAGGGCCCAGAACGGCTTAGATGGCTCCGAGATTGCCCAGCAGGCCCCACGAGGCTGGAAGAAAAGCGCGAGAGGCCCCAAGGCAGGCTCCAAGAGCCGCCCCAAGCGGCAACAAGCGACGGTACGCAGCGGCACGCAGCGGCAAATACCAGGAGCAACCAATCTGCATCAAGAAACAGCGGCAATCAATACCAAGCACCAGCAACTAGCCGTGCACAAGAGCAAGCAATACGCAACAGTAAAAGCAGCAAGCGGCTCAAGGAGCGGCGCTTCCCGTTGTGCACGACATGGTCTTACGAGGTCTCGTGGCCCTGGCATTGTAGACTTGCCATACTTCTCCCTACTCCACGGCGCGTCAGAAGCTCTTAAAATTCGGCTTTGGGAGAGAATTTGTTTTCCCAAACTGAGCTTGCCTATAGTGTTTTTTCACATACGGCCGGCCCGAGGTATAAGATCGAGGTCGGTTCGGGGGGGGTACCTTGATGTTCTTCGTGTTTGTTGGATGTTCTTGTGCATCCCGGAGGGTACCCTTGGATGTTCTGTGTGTTTGGGCATGCGGAGGGTTTCGTGTTCTTGAAGGATGTTGTACACTTCGGCACGGACGAAATGGGTACGGAAAGAATGGGTACAATGCCCAACAGCGATTCCTGTTCATTTTGAACAGGACTCGCTGTCGGTGTTGCCGCGGCCTGGGAACATTTGAGACAGAAGGCCGCCTGCCCAACAGCGGCCGCTATTGGTTTGGGACAACATTTGTTGTTGGGCACTGTGCCCATTTTTTCCGTGCCCATATCGGGCGTCCAAAACTGTCCCAGGTCCGACCATAGTAGCTCCAGCAGTTTGGTCGCCCTCGGGCCGCGTCCCTCCCAGGGCCCTCCCGTGAGCACCCCGTGGGCCTACTGCGTGCCCGCCCGCGCTTGCGGCGACCTCTGTGTGCTGCCAGCGCTGCCGTCCCTCCAGCTGTGCCCGCCGGCGTCTGGCGCACGTCGCGTGCCGGGGCTCGAGAGACGGGGGTCGGTGCAAACGGGGGTCAGTCGGGGCGCCAGATCTTGCCTGGAGGATCAGTTTTCGGGGACCTCGGCAGGCGGTGGACATGGACATCTTCGGGCCCTCAGGGGCCAAAATGTATCGCCAGCCAGTGCCCGCTGGGGCACCGGGACGTTGACTCCCAGGCGGTGGATATGGATATTTCCCCGCCTCGCTAGAAGAAAGAAAAGCGGTATGCGCAAGGAGGAGGAGGAGGAGGAGGAGGAGGAGGAGGAGAAGGAGGAGGAGGAGGAGATACACTTTTGGCGCTTCGCGCGGATTCCCTGGATACCCGCACCTTTCGCTCCTGGCGGCCATCGCGTTGCCAGCGCACGTGGCCAGGAGGGGCCGCCAGGGAGCCCACTCGGGGCGGCCACCCCGGCAGGGAGCCCATGCGGGGCCGAGCCTGGCGCGGCTGGCCCCGCGGGCGAGCGGGTCTCCCCCCTCGTCGCTGTCGACGTCGTCCTCCCTCGACGAAGAGAGACGGCGGCCCGCATAGCAAGGACGCACGATGAGGATGCAAGGGCCTCGGAAGGCCATCTCGGCACTTTGCGGGCGGGGCGCGGCCAGCGAGAGCGGCCAAGGATGGGCCGAGGGGGGAAGGAAAAAAGGGTGACGTTTGACAGTTACCATTGCATCCTTCCCCCCTCGGTCCATCCTTGGCGACTTTCGCTGGCCGCGCCCCGTTCGAAAACGCCAACGTCGCTTTCCAAGGCCCTTGACCGGGTTGCAGCCATAGACTTCAAAAAGGCTTTTGACACAGTCGAACACGACAGCCTATGGGCAGCTCAGATTTACCAAGACGTCACGCCTGGGTACGTAGACGTAAACCTTTTACGACGCATGTTCAAAGACCAAACAGCCGTGGTCCGCACCTATGCAACCTGTAAAACGTTCGAACTCCAACGCGGCACAAAGCAACGGGATCCACTGAGCTCATTGCTATCCAGTGCATTACTCCAACACGTCTTAGCACCGCTGATCTCAGCGTGGCAGAGGAAACACCAAGGCGTCCAACTGGGACACGCCGACGTGGCGACATTCACGAACCTTCGGTTCGCAGATGACATCTTGCTGACAAGCCAAACACTGCCCAACCTAAGAGCAATGCTTTCCGACTTCATTACCGCAGCAAAACAGCACGGATGGGCATTGGACCCGGCCAAGACCAATCAGCCTCGACACCGCGACCGAATAACTAAAATAGCAGGAATGGGCATCGTCATATTACCACGAACGCGCACCATCACCTACCTGGGCCAGACGATTACTTTCCACGACGCACCTGGAACCAAAATAAAGCATCGGATCCAAGCAGCATGGGCATGTTTCAGTAGCCACCGACAAAAACTCACCAGCAAACACTATCCACTGCGATACCGACTACGACTATACAGGGGCACCGTCATCCCTTCTATGACGTACGGAGCAGAGACGTGGACGTTGACAGAGCCTCTCAAACAGCAGTTACGCAGAACACAGCGACGGATGGTACGAATCATAATCGGAACACCAATGAAACGCACGGCAGCGACACTGACACCACGACACAATCAAGAGACATCCCCAGACAATCACAACGACACCAGCAGCACAGCACCAATCGACTCCAGCGAGTCCGACGTTTACAGCAACCCACCTGCAAACCAGCCAAACTCGCAGGACGACGTCAGCGACGACGAAAGCACCCAACGGGGCAATACGCAAAACGAGGACGTCGAATTGTGGTCCGACTTCATCTGCAGGAGTACACGGAGAGCAGAGACATTGATGTTGAAACATGA
>CAUYUJ010018005.1:154497-217623 GCA_963575745.1 Prorocentrum cordatum
CTTTCTTGTTTATTCATTTTTTTTTTTTTTTTTCCTTTGTCCTCCTCCTGGTCCTCCTCCTCCTCTTCTCCTACTCCCTTTCGTCATCCTACTCATCCTCGTCCCATCTCCTTTCCTCCTCCTCCTTCTCCTCTTTCATCCTCCTCTCCTCTCCTCCTCCCTTCCTTTCCTCCTCCTCCTCCTTCTCCTCCTCCTCCTCCTCCTCCTCCCCTCCCCCTCCCTCTCCTCTTCCCCCTCCCCCTCCTCCCCCTCCTCCTACCCTCCTTCCTCCCGCTCGTCCCGTTCCTCTTTCCTGTACAGCAGGTCTTAGCGGCACCCTTACGGAGAGTCATGCAGCTTGGAGTGAGTGCGAGGTAGAGGGGGAGGAGGGCCCCAGTGTCGATTCGAAGACGAGGGATGGGCCCGACAGTGGGCTTTTGAAACGGCCGGGGACAAGGGATTCGGGCGGGGTCGTGGCAGAAGCCGAGTGGAAGGCCAGCTTGGGCGGCGAGGCGAGCAGTGGGGACACACGCAGAGGGCGGGTTCGATCTGGTCTGGCTCCCGTGATCTGTCGCACGGCGAGCACCCGGCGGAGACCCCGCCTCGTGGAGGACGCCCGACGGAGAACGCCCGCGCCGCTGGCCGCTGCGGCCCCTCCCTGCTGCCGCGGGAGCCCCTCGGCGCCTCGGGCGCGGGGCTCTCCCTCGGCGGCGCTCCGCTCGGCACGGCGCGCGCCCGGGGCCGCAGGGTCGCGCCAGGGGGGCTCCCTCCTCCTCCTCCTCCTCCTCCTCCTCCTCCTCCTCCTTCGGCCTCTGCGCCGCCCGACGCGGCAGGAGCAGAGCGACGCGTGGTCGCCGTTCACGATCACGGAGGAGGAGATCGTGGAGCTCCTGATCACGGTCCCCGACAAATCCAAGGAGCCGGGGCGCCGGCGGCCCCTGCCGGCCGCAGGGGCCCTCTTCCCCGGCAGGAGCGGCCCCCCCTGTCCCACCACCACCATCACGCATGGGTGGAGAGGGGGGCCCTGCGCTCTGCAGGAGTGCGGGAGGGCGTGCGGTCGAGACCGATAGTTAGGATGATCGGCTTCCCAGGAGTTCTAGGCCTCCTAGATGGGGTCGGAGTAGATGGGGTCGGAGGATCGCGCCGCATCGACGATGCATCGGCGATGCGGCTCGATGTGGAGCGTGTTTTTCCCCACGCCAGCGTCGCCGATGCATCGCCGACGTCGCCAGTACATGGCAGATGCATGGCCGATGCATCGCCGATGCAACGCCGATGTATCGGCGATGCGGCGCGATCTCCCGACCCCATCTACTACGACCCCATGCAGGAGGCCTCCAGGAGCTCCCTTGCACGTTTGCCTCTTCGGCCATTTCCGGTCCATCCTCAGCCACCCTGGAGGGCCGCCAGCTTCGCTCGAGGAGCTTCGGCGTGGGCGTCCAAGGCCCTTGCGCACTTGCCGCGCACTTGTATCGAGGACGCCTACGGCGAGGCTCCGCCGCCTCCTGCCCTTAGGAAAAGCCCATGTGGCCAAACGTTGGGGCCGAAGTGTCACAGAGCTATTGGACTTCATGTTCCCACCAGCCGTTGTGATTTCTCTTGGGGGGGCACGTGGGAAAGGACGAGAACGGGAGGAGGTGGAGAAGGAGGAGGAGGAGGAGGAGGAGGAGAAAGCGGAGAAGGAGGAGGAGGAGCAGGAGGAGGAGGAGGAGGATGATGTTGTTGATGAGGATGTTGTTGATGGATGATGATTGATGATGCGATGATGATGATTCATGATGATCATGATGATGATGATGATGATGATGATGTGATGATGATGACATGGATGATGATATGGATATGATGGATGATGATGAGGATGATTGATTGATGATGATTGATGATGATGATGGGAGGAGGTAGGAGGAGGCGGGGAGGAGGAGGTAGGAGGAGGAGAGGAGGAGGAGGAGGAGGAGGAGGACGGGGAGGGGGATGAGGAGGGGTAGGAGGAGGAGGAGGAACAGTAGTAGGAGGCCTCTTGGGGCCCTCTTGGAGGCCTCTTGGGCATTTCCTGAGAACCTCTTGGGGGTCTCTTGGGGGCCTCTTGGGGGCCTCTGGAAGCCTTCGTGGGAGCCTCTAACGGACCTCCTCTTGGCCACTTGAGGCTGTCTTGGGGCCCTCTCTGGGCAGTCGTCGGCCCCACTTTGGGCGTTTCAGGGCTGTCTTGGAGGTCTATGTGGCCGTCTTGGGGGTCTCTTGGGCCGGCTTGGGGCCCTCTTGGACCGTCTTGCGGGCGTTCTGGGGGCCTCTGGGGACATACGTCGGCGCTACGCAAGTTTTGACCCGTTTGGTGCTTCCACCAAGACACGTCTCAGGCTTGAGCGCTATTGCGAATTCGAGCTGAAGAAGTGCCGACTTTTATTTTCGAGGAATGGTGCGCCATTCCGAAATCGGGCGGGAGCGCCATTTCGAAATCGAACCCAGAAAGCTCCCAAGTTTGTTTCGGGGAAGTCCTGGGCGGGAGCGCCATGTCTAAACCGCGCCAGAAAGGTTTTGAATTCTAGTTTGGAGGAAGTCATGGGCGGGAGCGCCACTTCGAAATCGAACCCGAAAGTTTCGAAATCGTTCGGAATTATTTTTTCCCAACCAACCTGTGTTGTTGGGTCCTCGTTTTGAAGAGACGGTCCCCGCGTTCTCCTCTCCTCCTCTCCTCCTCCCCCTCCTCCCTCCTCCTCCCTCCTCCCTCCTCCCATGCGTTTCACCCACCCAGTACAGCGTTTCGTAGCCCCATCGGGAGCTCCACCGAAGGCCCCAGTGCCACCGTCCACGTGCGTCCCCCCCCACTCAGTACAGCGTTTCGTGGCCCCATGGTGAGCTCCACCGAAGGCCCCAGTGCTACCGTCCAGATGCGTCCCCCCCACTCAGCACAGCGCTTCGTGGCCCCATAGGGAGCTCCACCGAAGGCCCCAGTGCCACCGTCCACGTGCGTCCCCCCCCACTCAGTGCAGCGTTTCGTGGCCCCATAGGGAGCTCCACCGAAGGCCCCAGTGCCACCGTCCACATGCGTCCCCCCCACTCAGTACAGCGTTTCGTGGCCCCATAGGGAGCTCCACCGAAGGTCCCAGTGCCACCGTCCACATGCGTCCCCCCCCCACTCAGTACAGCGTTTCGTGGCCCCATAGGGAGCTCCACCGAAGGTCCCAGTGCCACCGTCCACATGCGTCCCCCCCACTCAGCACAGCGTTTCGTGGCCCCATAGGGAGCTCCACCGAAGGCCCCAGTGCGCCTTTATGGCCGAACGTTGAGGCCAGACCTGCCAAGCTATCGGACCATGTGTTTCCCGAATCGGTTTGGAAAGTCTTCGGGGAACACGTGGGCATCTTGAAGTCACCTTGGCCGCCTGGAGGCCATTTGGACCCTGTCGGGCCTTCTTGGAGGACGTCTTGGAGGGCTCTTGGGCCGTCTTGGAGGCCATCTTGAGCGCCTTGGAGGCATCTTGGGCAGTCTTGGGGGCCTCTTGGGGCCGTCTTGGGGGCCTCTTGGGGCCGTCTTGGGCCTCTTGGGCGATCTTTGGGGGCTCTGGGGCCGTCTCGGGCCGTCGGAAGGCAAACCAAAAAGCAAATGCCACAATCCTTTGAACATCCATGGGGAATCAATGATTTTGGCCTTTTCGGGCCTTCCTGGAGGCCCTCTTGGAGGCCTCTTGGGCCGTCTTGGGCCATCTTAGTGCCATCTTCGGCCGTCTTGGTGGGCCCCTGGCCCGTCCGACGCCGTCGGAAGCCGTTTGGGGGGGCCCTCTTGGAATGCTCCAGGGCCGTCTTGGAGGCCATCCTGGGCGTCTTACAAGCCTCCTGTGCCGTCTTGGGGGCCTCTTGGGGGTGTCTTGGGGGCCTCTTGGGCCGATCTGGGGCCATCTTGGAGGCCTCTTGGACGATCTTTGGGGGCTTTTGGGCCGCATCGGGCCTTCGGAAGGCCGAAACGAAGCAAATGTCAGAATCCTTCAAAACCAATGGGAAATCAGTGTTTTTGGCCTTTTCTGGCCTTTCTGGAGGCCCTCTTGGATGCCTCTTGGGCCGTCTTGGGCCAGCTTCGAGCCAACTTCGGCCATCTTGGTTGGTTCCTGGCCCGTCTGACGCCGTCGGAAGCCGTTTTGGGGGCCTTTCTGGGCCGACTTGGGGCCCTCTTGGGGTGCTCCAGGGCCGTCTTAGAGGCCATCTTGGGCGTCTTGGTGGCCTCTTGGGTCCTCTTTGTGCCCTCTTGGGGCCGTCTTGGGGGCCTCTTGGGCAGTCAGTCCTCCATCTTGGAGGCCTTTTGGGCGCTGTGGGGGCGACCTAGGGGGCCCCTTGGGCAGTCTTGGGTCGTCGGAAAGCCGAAAAGAAGCGAATGCCAAACTCCTTCAAAAATGCATCGGAAATCCATGTTTTCGGCCTCTTCGGGCCCTCCTGGAGGACCTCTTGGATGCCTCTTGGGCCGTCTTGGAGGCCTTTGGGGGGCCTCTTGGGCCATCTTGGGCCATCTTGGAGTCTCTTTGGCCGTCCGGGAGGCCGTCTTGGACCATCTTGGGCGGACTTGGAGGCCATCTTAGAGCATCTTGGAGGCCATCTTGGGCCAACGTGGCCATCTTGGAGGCCATCTTGGGCCATCTTGAGCGAACAATTTGGGAATTGAGCGCCTTCCGGGTGGCGGCGGGACGGGCCGAAGCCCCAGGGAGAGTTCTTTTGGAAAGAACCAAAACCAAAACCGAGAGGATTCAGCACGCCAGGCACCCCTGTGATGAATCAACAGGGGGCGGCGGATCGAAAACGCCTACGGCGAATCACCGCCGCCCCCTGCCTTTGTGGAAGCGCCTATGGGGCCGAACGTTGAGGCCAGACCTGCCAAGCCATCGGACCATGTGTTCCCCGAATCGGTTTGGAAAGCCTTCGGGGAACACGTGGGCATCTTGAAGGTCATCTTGGCCGTCTTGGAGGCCTCTTGGGCGATCTTTCGGCGATCTTTGGGGGCTCTTGGGCCGTCTCGGGCCGTCGGAAAGCCGAAAAAAAGAACATGTCAAAATCCGTCAAACACCTAAGGAACATCAATGTTTTTGGCCTCTTCTGGCCTTCCTGGAGGCCCTCTTGGGGGCCTCTTGGGCCCTTTGGGGCCAGCTTCGAGCCAACTTCGGCCATCTTGGTGGGTTCCTGGCACGTCTGACGCCGTCGGGAGCCGTCTCGGGAGCATTTCTGGGCCAACGGGGGACCCTCTTGGGGCGCTTCGGGGCCGTCTTGGAGGCCATCTTGGGCGTCTTGGAGGCCATCTTGGGCTTGTTGGAGGCCTCTTGGGCTGTCTTGGGGCCCTCTTGGGGCCATCTTGGAGGCCACTTGGGCCGTCATGGGGCCCTCTTGGGGGCCTTTTGGGCGATCTTGGGGGCCTCTTGGGCTGTCTTGAGCCGTCGGAATGCCGAGAAGAAGCACATTCCAAAATCCTTCAAAAACCTACGGAAAATCAATGATTTTGGCCTCTTCGGGCCCTCCTGGAGGACCTCTTGCAGGCCTCTTGGGCCGTCTGGGAGGCTCTGGGGGGCCTCTTGGGCCGTCTTGGGCCGTCTTGGACTCTCTTGGGCCGTCTTGGAGGCCGCCTTGGACCATCTTGGGCGGACTTGGAGGCCATCTTGGACCATCTTGGAGGCCATCTTGGGCCATCTTGGCCATCTTGGAGGCCATCGTGGAGCCGTCTTGGGCAGAAAAGTAGGGAATTGAGGTCCGTGACAAAATCCCGGGACCTCGGCGGGACGGGCCGAAACCCACTGGGAGAGTTCTTTTGGAAAAAGAGCCAAAACCAAAACCGATAGGATTTGGCACGCTGGGCACCCCTTTGTTGAAGCAAAAGGGGGCGGCGGATCTATCGGCCTTCGGCCCATACCGCCACCGTGCCTGTCTCGGGGCCCTCTGGCCCGTTACGGAGCGCTCTGGGCTTCTAGCAAGTCATGCGGGAAGCTCTGGGGAACCGCGGGAGGCTCGCAGGAACCCCGGAAAATCATAGAATTCTGGTTCTGTGCTTCATATTGAATCCTGAGGACTGAGGACTGATGACTACAAGGGGCCTGAATGCACTCCGACTCGTGCCTCGCGGCACGGTGGCGAATATCTAAATGTCACGCATCACTAAGTGTAGTTCGGTTTAGTGCTGCAGCGGATGAAGATCGAGTGCCACTCTATGTGACTTTCTGGTCCATGCTCAAGCGCCAGCACGCCGCTGGCTGTCGTTAGACAGGGGCAGCCTTCGTGACCATCATTATTATTATGTCGCACTTTATTGAAAGATGAGGGAGAGAGAGAGAAAGAGATAGAGAGAGAGAGAGAGAGAGAGAAAGAGAGAGATAAAGAGAGAGAGAGAGAGAAAGAGAGACAGAGAGAGATATCTGTAGAGAGGGAAAGGGAGACATATATGCATATACATGGACATAACTAGATCGTACGTATATGCTTATAAGTGTGTGCATATAAATATATACGTAGGCTTGTATATATATATATATAGAGAAACTAACAAACAAAGAGAAAGAGAGAGAGAGAGAGAACGACACAACGAGAGAGAGAGAGAGAGAACGTGTGCACTTTTCGCTCGCACGAACCCACATGACGGCGTACAGCCCAGTGTTTGCAGCGGCCATGCATGCACGCATATCAGTCCCAAGGTGAACACGACAGTGAGCTCCAGTTGTAGCTATTCCAGTGTTTGTGCTAACTCACACGATACACATGCATATGCCAGTTCATACGTTGAGACGAGCTAGATCTCAGTTTCAGCGTAACTCCTGCAGTCTCTATGTGCAGGCCTGGACCAGCCTGAGCAGGCTTCGCCTCAGCTCAGCTTCGCTTGGCTTTCGCTCGCTCCAGGCGAGGCTTGACACGCTCTGCCCGAGCGCTGGCTCTGCCTTGCCTCGCTGCGGCGCAGCACCAGCCTGGCCTGATCTGGGCTGCTCCCGCGTGCCCCTGGCGCCTGTTTCTCGAGCGGCTCACGAGCGGTGCTGAAGAACCCGTCCGCCTCAGCGCCCGTGCTCTGAACAGGAGGACGCGCTGAACCAGGTTGATGTGCCGGACAGCCTGATGAAGCAGCAGCTCGAGACGCTGCTGGCGGGGCAGCCAGTCGACGCGGTGACTGCCTGGCGCGCCACGAGCCGCAAGGATGTTTTGTTTTTTTCTTCTCGGAGTGCCACCTGGCCGCTCTGCCTCCCTTCTGGGTAGGGGGGACGGCTCTTCCGCGGCGACCTCGACGCGGAGGTTCAAGGTTGAGCACCCTCGGCGGGGCCTGTTTCAGGCCCGGGGCCCACAGCGCGACGTCCACGTGGAAGGTGTGGTCGACAGCTTCCAGGACCCCCCGAATGCAGAGCTCGCTCAAGGTGGAACAGATCACGCGGTGTCATAAACCAGAGCAGATGCTGTGATGGCAGGAGATCGCCGTAGGCTGCAGGGCGTGTGCATGGAGAGCGCCGGCAGCGGCGACGACACAGACTACCAGCTTGAAGCATATCCCTTTCCTCATATGTGGCATCACCTTACCTCGGTGCCGATCCTAAGGATTCCTTCAGTTTCTGGGGGCACATCCCTAACATTGTCGTCGCTAGGCTGGTTAACAGAGGAGGGGAGCAGAAGAGGAGAGAGGTTGCGCACGCAGCGCCTGCGCCCGCCCGCTCAGGGTGGGGGCACCCTCCGCCCCAGCCAGGCTCGGTGGTCTCACAGGGCCTTGGGGGCCTCTTCGCGGTCAGGAGACCACTGGTGGAGGCCAGAGGTGTGCCCGCGGAGGGTTGACTTCGTGACGAGCGCGGCGAGGAGGATGAAGAGGAGGAGGATGCGGAGGAGGATGCGGAGGGGATAAGGAGGAGGAGGAGGAGGAGAAGGAGGAGGAGGAGGAGGAGGAGGAGGAGGAGGAGGAGGAGGAGGAGCAGGAGGAGGAGGAGGAGGAGGAGGAGGAGCAGGAGCAGGAGGAGGGGCAGCAGGAGGAGCAGGAGGCGGGGCAGCAGGAGGAGGAAATGGCTGAAATGGCTGAGAAGTGCACACACGTGCGCCCGCGGGGGGCCCAGGCTGGACCTGACCAGCCCTGACCCCCCGACCGTGACGAGGCCCTCGGAGACGCCGAAGTAGAGCAGCGTCACCTGCGGCCGAGAAGCTGGGCCATGACCTCGGGAGAGAAGGGGGAAGTGCCGTCCCGCTCGGCCTTCTCCAGCAGCTCCCGACAGCGACCCTTCCTCTTCGGCACCGCGACAGCCTCCGAGACGCCGTCGCCGAGCGTAGCGCCTGCACACGGCGCCAGCGAGACCTGCGCGTCCATGAACTCCTCAGCGACAGCGCCGCCGCGCGCCTCCCCCTGCGCCGCGTAGGAGGCATCCGACACCGCACCCTCGGCCGACGTCCAACGCCGTGCATCACAAGGGTAGCTGCACGCCACCGCCGTGCCAGAGCTCCGCGACGGCTCAGGATGAGCCACGCAACGAGCAGCCACCTCCGAGTCCACGTCCACGCTCTCGCTCCCGCTGATCATGGAGTCAGTCACCTCTGCGCCTGGCATCGGCGCCTGCGAGACCTGCGGCTCCGCGAACTCCTCGGCAGCCTCGTCGACGCTCGTCGCCTCCCCCTGCACAGGTTGAGCCACGCGCCGCCCAGCCAACTCCGAGTCCACGTCCCCGCTCTCGCACTGCTCGGTGCCTTCGTCGGACTCCGTCACGCGCGGCATCTGCACAGCAGGGGGCGGGCTCGGCGCGAACACCGTGGTACCGCAATTGCAGCGCACGCCCACGACTCGGCAGGCCGCCCGCGGCTCGAACGGCATGGCCTCAGCCCGCATGCCACTCGCCGCATGCCCCAGACGGGGACCAGCCGCAGCCCAGGACAGCGCCGCCGAGGAAGCCGCCGTGAACCCGCCAGGCGGCACGCGGCGCGCATGCCAGGCAGTGTTCCGCCTGAGCCGCATCACACCAGGTACACGATCCCCTGCTGCAATCTTCTGCAAAGCCGGCCTCGACGCACGCTCGCGGTCCACCCACGAGCCCGGGGCGCCCCGTGCCGCAACCAGCGGCCGCAGTGCTGCTTCAAGAGCCGCGCGACCGCGCCGCCGAGCAGCACGCCTCGCCGCGGAAGCGCCGAGGGAGTCCGTCTCCATGATCCTGATCACACTGGGCCGCCACATCAGCGGGCAGCCCCCCGCAGCCATCCAAGGCGCGCCCGCCACCGCCGCCACCGAGCCGCCGACCATGGGCGAAAAGGCAGCGGAGAAGGCGGGGAACACGGCTTGAGCCAAAATGGCTACGGAGCAGGAGGAGGAGGAGGAGGAGGAGGAGGAGGAGGAGGAGGAGGAGGGAGGAGGAGGAGGAGATGCACCGCTCTCCCTTCAGGAAGGTGCACCGCTCTCTCTCTCTCTCTCCCCCTCTCTCTGTCCCAGCCTCCCATGGGCGGCGCCGACCCCCGACGGAGCCCCCGCCCCGCCCCCTCCCTGCCAACATGCCCAAGAAGAGCCGCGGGCCGCTCTCGGCAGGTCGACGAGGCCACCGGGATCACGCAGCTGATGCTGCCGAACGGCGCCAGGGTCAACTACGCGTGCACGACCAACGAGTCCCAGGGGACCATGCGGATCCTCGTGCCCGGAGGGCGCAGCGCCGAGGAGCCGGGCGAGATTTGCTCGGCCATGGTGGGCATCCGGACCGTCTCTGAGTCAGGCGCGTCCCGGGCGCCGCCAGGGGCGAGAGACGCGCGGCGCGCGCAGGCAGCGCCGATGGAGGGTGGACGCGGGGCTGGGATGGACTTCGCTTGCTAGCCTTGCTCAGCCGCTGATTTTTTGATGCTCGTTTCGTGTCGCTATGGTTGGCCACTTCGGCCCAGGGGCAGCGCGCAGCAATCGGCGCGCAAAGCTTGCCTCCCATCCACACGCAGGACCAACATGTGTTTTCTCTTCCCAGTCACTCTTACGCATATCTTCGCACATACAGGCGTCCGAGGATTAAATGGTCCAGGCGTTTGGGCGTTCCTGGCTTCTTTGGGCTTCCAGGGGCCTCCAGCGACCTCGGGGTCTCTAGGGACCTCCAGGGACCAATGGATACCTCCACAGAGGGGTGAGAATGGAGAGGGGTGAAGAGCAGAAGGGAGGGAGAGGTAGGGAGGATAGGGAACCCATGCGAATCCAGAATGGTTTCCACACCTCGACGAGAGGGGGAATGAGCACGCGAGCGATGCATCGGGCATTGGGAGACGGAGAGGGGAGAGCGAGAGGGGGCAGGATAGGAAGCGAGGGGGAGGGAGGGAGGGAGGCAGAGGACATGATGGGGGGATGATGGATGATCCCACGAGTGCTAGTTCGGGAGGCAGCACGGACAAGCAGGGCGAGGTGCCGACGAGATGTGACGCATACGGCAAGAAGTGGTAGGACACACGATTAAAAAAGAGCGTGAAGAAAGAGGGAGTGAGAGAGAGAGAGAGGACGGGCGCGGGAGCAGCACCATCACCATGGTCGGTCGGCCACCCTGTCGGCCGAGGAGGGCCCAGGGAGTGACCCACAGAGACCCCCAGCGGGCTGGACGCCCGCCGGCACACAAGGCGGCTCCCGCCCCGACCCGGCCCTCTCCGCCCCTGCCCGCGGTGGGCCCGCGACCCCCGCTGGACGCCTCCGAGGCGGTGGCCGCAGGCCGCGGCTGCCCGATCCGGGCCACGCACGCACCCCTCCACGCACGCACCCTGTTTTTGTGTTCCCCTCCGTCGCTTGCGGGGGGGGGAGTGTGGCGCCGTCCAGAGCCACGTAGGTCGGGGTCGTGGGGGTGTGGGGGGCGACGTAGAAGGGCGGTGGCAGAAAAGGCGGAAGAAGATAGACACGACGGAGCAGCAGACGAGCGGATGCAGAAGCAGAAGAAGAAAACACAAGAGGAAGAAGGAAGAAGAGGTAAGCAGAAGAAGAAGAGAAGCAAGACGCGGAGGGGCTCCTGTTAGACAGTCAGAAGCAACGAAGCCCGGTCCCTGAAGGGAGAAACCTTTTCGACCCCACCCGACTCCTCCGCCTCCACCGCGCCACCACGACCCTACACTGCCCGACCTGGCAGACCCTGCACGCCGCCACCCTCTCCTCTCCTCCTCCTCCTCCTCCTCCCCCTCCTCCTCCCTCCTCCTCCTCCTCCTCCTCCTCCTCCCTCCTTCTCCCTCCTCCTCCCCTTCCTCCCCTCCTTCCCCCCCTCCTTCTCATCCTTCCTACTCCTCCTCCTCCTCCTCCTCCTCTCCTTCCCTCTCCTCCCCTCCTCCTCTCCCCTCCTTCCTTCCTCCCTCCTCCCCCTCCTTACCCCCCCCTCCTCCTCCCCTCCTCCTTCCTCCTCTCCTCTCCTCTCTTTCCTTTCTCCTTCTCCTCCTCCTCCTCCTCCTCCTCCTCCTCCTCCTCCTCCTCCTCCTCGGGTCGCCTATAGGGCCCCAGGGGAAACCGTGCATCGTGGGGTTCGTTTGCCCTTTGCTCCTCGGCCGCGAAGCGCTGCCGTGTCGTTCTGCCCGGCCCGGGGCGCTGCCAGTGCCATGGGGGTCGGATGCGCCCCCCCCCCGTTGCATGTCACGCACGCGCTTGTTTCTTTCATGCAAGAGGCTTGCTCCATTCCGCCGGCCCCCAGAGCAGGCATGAAGCCCGCGGGTGAGGCCTGTGGGGGCCTCCTTGGGGACCCTCTGGGGGCCTTTTGGGCCTCCCGAGGGCCTGTTCGGGCCTCGCGGGAGCCTCTTGGGCGCCTGCTGGCGGCCTTGGGGGGTCCTCTCGGGGCGGAGGGCCTCCGGCGCGGAACGGTCGACTCCTGGGCCAACCCCGCCCCCCCCGGGCACCGGGCAACGTTGACGATCGTATACGTAAGAGGTGGGGAGGGGGGGCCTCGGACCCCGCCCCTCACGTGCCGGTGCTCGCGCGCACGCGGTGGCGACCGCAGCGCACCCCCGTCCAGTCGGGCTCCGTCCCCCGCCCGGGCGTCACCGCTGCGTGCCCGAAGGGCCCTCGGAGCAGGCCCCCCCGAAGGGCCCTCGGAGCAGGGCCCTCGCTGCCCCGGCGTCACCGCTGCGTGCCCGAGGCTCAGTTGCCTCGATACGCCCGTTTTGGAACGCAACACCTCTCGTGCTCAAGGCGAGCGTATCGCCTCAGACCTGGGTTTCCAGCCCACGGGATGGGCTTCCGTACCCGAACCCCCAGAGGTCTGGAGCCCTTCCCAGGGACCGGTCTTTCATCCTGAGTCGTTTTTGACGGTCCCGGGGCCCGCAGAGGGCGCCAGGAGGCCGAAACTGTTCCGAAACCTCCGTCGCGATTTCTTCACAACGCGGGGGGGGTTGGGCATCAGCACGCCACGTGTTGCGTGTTGCGCATCGGGGAAGCGAAGGCCTGACGGGCCCTCAGAGTACTCCAAATCCGCGGCCGGCCGCGAGAGCACCTCGCTCGGGTGGCCTGCGGGCGGGGCCGCGGCCGCGGTGCGGCCTCCGTCGGAGGGCCCTCGGGCGGGCCCAGGACGAGGGCAGATCGCGAGTAGGATAGGGGGGCGGGGGGGGGCAAAACGACGCGAAGATCGGGACAAAATCGGATCGGGATAACTCGAAATCTCTGAGAATCGGCGGGTTTGGAGGATGTATCGGGCGCCGCGGCCGCTCCAGAGCGTTCCGGAACGCTCTGAGAGCGCTCCGGAACGCTCTGGAGCGATTTATCCCGATCCTAGCCCTGTTTTAGGGGGGCGAGAGAGGGGAGAGCGAACGCGGCCAGGACGAAGAGAGATCCGTTCCAGAGCGTCCTGGACCGCTCTCGGAGCGTTCCAGCTCGTTCCGAGAAGGCCGCGGCGCCCGATACATCCTCTGGAGCCGCCGGATCTCAGAGATCCCCGATTTATCTTCCCCCGATCTGCTCCCCGTCCTGGCTTCGTCTTAGGTCTCGCCAGCTCCCATCGGTGGCGCCGGCACCACCAAAAGACCATTAAGCATCGTACAACCCAGAATCTTAAGAACTCTAGGCCTCCCAGATGGGGTGCAAGTAGACGGTGTCCGAGGATCGCGCCGCATCGCCGATGCATCGGCGATGCGGCTCGATGTGGAGTCCAGTTTTCTCCACGCCGGCGTCGCCGATGCACCGCTGACGTCGCCGATGCATCGTCGATGCATCGTCGATGCATCGTCAATGTATCGGTGATGCATCGGCGATGCGGCGCGATCCTTCGACCCTAGCTTGTCGGACCCCATCTAGGAGGCCTCCAATTAAGCATCGTACAGCCACGGATCTGAACAACGCAACGGAGTCGTGACCTACCTCAGGTTACCGTTTTTTGAATGTCCCGGAGCAGATCGGTGGTTCCGTTCGAAGCGTCTGCACGGAAAACCCTTTGTCCCACATGTGTTTGGCCTTCCTAAGTTTGGTCCAGGCTCCAGTTCTTGTCGGGGGGCATATTCCTAAACACATGGGTGGTGCCGTTCGGTGCATCTGCACCAGAAGACCCCCTATCCCCGATGCTTTCGGCCCTCCTGACTCAGGTCCCGTCCCAAAGTGTCAGGGGTACTTCTGTTGCTTTTCAAACGACCTCAAATGCGGACGTACGGTTGCCCTACGCCACAGGCGTTGCACGGCTGCGGTAGGGAACTTTTGGATAGCGTGTCGTTCCGCCGGTTCTGGCCCACCGCGCTTTGGAGCGACATGCTATCCAATTCCCAGCACCCTAGCGTCAACGTCCCGACCCTTTCCGAGCTTCCCGCCCCGCGGAGCGGAACGACACGCTATGCACTCGCAGGGCATAGCGTGTCGCTGGGGCCGCTGGAGCGACACGCTATGCAAAGGTTCCCAACCGTAAGGTTACCGTAAAGGTCCTTTGAGGGGAAACTGTAGCGTTGCACAGTTTCACTTCAAAGATGCACAGAAGCATGACAGAGGCGAAGCGGGCCAGAGCTTTTTCATGAGCATGTGAATGACGAGCTTGCTCAGGCACGCCCACCTTCACCCTGCGGTTGGGTTCCCGCGGGGGCGGGGGAAGAGGAAGGAGGCGGGGAGGGGAGCAAGGAGGCGAGGAGAGGGGCCAGCGGGGAAGCAGGGCGCGACCGCAGGCTGGTACCAGAGAGCATGTCTCGGCGAAGCTTGGGCCCCGCACCACAGACCCCCTCTCGCCTCGTGCATCGTCCTCCCTCCTCCCACCCTTCCCTCCCTTCCCTTCCCTTCCCTTCCCTTCCCTTTCCAATACCTCCTCCCTCCGTCCTCCCTTCGCCCTCGGCGCGCCCTGTCTCTCTCTCTCTCTCTCTTTCTCTTTCCCGCTTCCTCCCCTCTCCTTCCCTCCTCCGTCCCCGCAGCTTCCCGCCAGCCCGCGAGGCGCTGTGAGCGACTTCGCACGTGATCAGATCGAGCTCTTCGCCATCTCCAACGGCATGAGCGTCCACCTCGATACACCGCGCTTCGCGTGAGTACAGGCTGACGGGGCAATCTATTGATCGTGTTCAGCACTCTGGCGGCCTTCGGGCCCTCTCGAACCACTCTAGGCTGTTTGATCTGTCTGGTCTGATGTACAGTAGTCTTCGTCTGGTGTCTGGTCTGTTCGGTCTGTTTGGTGTGGTGTGGCTTAGTAAGCTCTCTGTCCTCCTCATCACCCTTCTGTCCTTCTACCCTCCTGCTCCTTCCCCTCCTCTTCATCGTTCTTTCTCTCCTCCTTCTTCCCCGTATCCTCTGTCTCCTCACTGTCGGAGGAGCTTGAAAACTGAAGAAGGAAGCACGGTCGAGGCGGATCTCCTCGGGCCAGACTTCCGCTAGCAGCGGGGCCTGCCCTTAGGGCAACGCAGGCGGCAAGGTCGCAGAGACCAGCCGAGGTGGACGGCCGCGCTGCACACGTGCAGGCCCGCCCCAGACGGGGCTCGCTCCCCAGCCGGGCGCACTGCCAGGTGCACGCGAGGCAGCAGCGGGGGCGCGCCTCGGGGGGAGCCGCGGCCCCCTGCGAGCGGGGGGGGGCCACGCCGCCGCCACGCGCGGCGAACGCATCCGCATCCGCGCCCTCGCGGCCTGGATTCTGGGCCTCGACCCCGCGGCCGCGTCGATCGGCCCAGCATCTTGAAGGGCAAGGCGCAGTTCGTGCCCTTTCGCCGAGGCCTGGTTGGGCGTGCCAATGGGTCGCGAAGCCCCCCGCCCTGGTCCGTGGGCCGCGTGTGTGTATGTATGTGTAGGAGGAGGAGGAGGAGGAGGAGGAGGAGGAGGAGGAGGAGGAGGAGGAGGAGGAGGAGGAGGAGGAGGAGGAGGAGGAGGAGGAGGAGGAGGAGGAGGAGGAGGGGGAGGAGGAGGAGGAGGAGGGAGGAGGAGGAGGAGGAGGAGGAGGAGGAGGAGGAGGAGGAGGAGGGGGAGGAGGAGGAGGAGGGGGAGGAGGAGGAGGAGGAGGAGGAGGAGGAGGAGGAAGGGGAGGAGGAGGAAGGGGAGGAGGGGAGCAGGGGGCGTGCCTTGTGCCGGCCGGGTGACCCCGGCTGCCCCTGGCCAGGGTCCCCGCTCTCCCTGCCTGCTTTTCAGGCCAGCCTCTTGACGATTCACCGCTTACGGGTGAGCGGGTCGCTGCCACACTCTTGCGGCGCCTTGCACCGCCCTCTGGCCCCCGCGCCTCGTAGGCCCTCTGGTCTCGGCGCGCGCCCCGCCCAGCTGGCGCTCCCAGCCCCGCGCCGCCCCCCCCCTTCTTGGGGTGGCTTTTTCTATTCGCCTTCGTTCACCGCTTGCCCGCCGGCCGGCGCCTGCCGCGCCCATCGCGGCGCACTCGGCCTCCCGGCGCTCCGCCCTTTCGCCTCTCGCCGCGCCTCGTAGGCCCCCAGGTCTTGGCGCTCGGCCCATCCTTGGGTCCGCCCGCCCTCCCACCTGCTGGCACTCCCAGCTTCACGCCGCTCCCCCTTTTGGTGTGGCTCCGCCTCTTTGCCTTCCGTCCCCTGCCTTCACGCCGGCCTGCGGTTGCCGCCCTGCGCGGCGCTCTCGCGGCAGCCTGCGCTCAGCCCCTCACGCTTCCCGCTGCGCCTCATAGGCCCCTGGGTCTCGGCGCTTTGGCCCATCCCTGGGACCGTCAGCTCTGCCGGCTCCCCCTTGGTGTGGTCTTCGCTTCGCATGTGCTGCTCCCCCTTATGGCCTGCCGGCCGCCGCTGGGCTGCCGTCCCCCCCCAGCTGCTGCCCAGCGCCGCTGCTGGTCCCCCCCTTCGGCCCCCCCCCTGCCGCAGCCAATGACTTGCCTGAGCGGGCCCGGCTTCCCCTCTCCCCGTCGCGCCGGTGCCTCCTCCTCTTCCCTCGTGCATCGCGGCATGAATTTGCCCCCTGATGCCAGATCGCCAGAGCAGTCACCCTCTGCCCAGCCGCCAATGCAGAACGTGTGTGCGTGCGTGCATGCGCACGTGCGTGTGTGGGGGTGGGGGGTCAGGCTGCCCGCAAGCAACAAACCGTCTGGCTCACTGCCAGCCGCCCCCCCCCATCGACACATAACTTACGCCCAAGTCTCAGCATGGGACGGGGGCCGCCGTCGACGACCATCGGGAGCCAGTGCAGACGCCAGCCAGGCGCGCGAAGCCCGCGAGGTGCCACGCCAGCGGCGCCACGCGCGCCCTGTGGGCAACGCGTCGACCCTCCGACCGCCCCCGTCGAACACCAGCGCAAAGTGGCGGCGGGCCTGCGAGCATTGTGCGCCGCGTGCGGGCCTGCGTCCACGATCACACTGCATCTGCTTTGGGACGGGGCGGTGGGCCTGCGCGCGGCAGGCGGTATGCCGCCCCCCCCCCCCCCACCCTGCGCCGTCCCTGGCAGAACGCATGCTGCATTTTCGTTTCCTCCTCATCTTCGCCTTCCACCCCGATTCCTCCTTCTTCTCCTCATCCCCCTCCTCCGCCTCCTCCTCCTCCGTTTCCTCCTCCTCCTCCTCCTTCTCCTCCTCCTCCTCCTTCTTGGGGTTCACATGTTCAAAATCGATGGCTTTCTTTTGTTGCCGTTTCGTTATTTTCTCGGGAGGTTTTGGGGCCCTTTTGGGTAGTGTTTGGCCCCTGTCTTGGGGCCCTCGCGAAGCCGTCCTGGGCCGTCTTGGTACGTTGTCAGGCCGGTCAATGGTTGCGTTGCCTTTCGCTTCTCCGAGGCCCCTCTTGGAGTCATCTTGAGCCGAACTGTTTGGAAGACACACACACACCAATTGAATCAGGTGAGTTCGTTAGTATTTGCATATCTGATTGTGTTCAGAAATCTAATTCTGAATGTGTACACACATATTCGTTCATCGTGCGCGTATATTTACAGTCGGGCGCGTTTGCTTCGCGTGTCGCGTCGCTACCTCTGGTCCACCACACTGTGGCGCGACACGCTAACCGCTAACCGCGCCCCAGTTCCCAAACGTCAATGTCCCGAGCTTTCCCCAGCTTCCCACCACGCGGAGCGGAACGATACACTATCCGCTTACAGGACATAGCGTGCCGCCGTGGCCACCGCCGCGACGGGCGAAGCACGTTCTCTGACCGGACAAATGTATACACATTTGTATTTGATTATGCATACAAGAATCGACGGCTCGCTTCGCTTCGCCTCAAATCTTGGTCCTGCGTCCAAGCATTGCCGGATGGCTGCCGAAGGTCACATCGGTGCGGGAAGATCATGACCACGAGGGGGGTGCGTGTCATTGGCTGGGTGGAGCCCATCGGCATGTTCATGCCGTGAAGGCAGGGCAGGGCTGCCACGAGGGCGAATGTGAGGAGCTCGATGGCGGGGTATGCCACTATCCCACTTGAGGTGGCGACTATGAGGTCGATGGGGGCGTACGTCATGGCCGCCACCGGGGCGAAGGTCATGGCCCAACGGGGCCTGGACGCGAGGGGGGGTGAAGGTCACGATCCGAAAGGGGCCACAGTCACAACGTACCTTGGTGGAGGCTCTGGAGGTTAATGTCATCGCTGTGGTACGGGGCACAAGTCATGATCGGAAAAAGGGGCTGTCAGGAATTCGGTGGAGGAGGTGCCGCGGTGATAATCTTGAAGGGGCGAAGGTGGTAACCGCAATTGGGGTCTTGGTCGTGATAGTGTGGGCGTCGAGGTTTATGCAGGATATGCGGAACGTCCCACATGCCCGACGAGTCGCGTTGATCAGATCGCTGGCTTCCAAATCTTCGACTTTTGTCCTTCGTCTTCGAGGTCGCGCTTGCGTGGGCAGTGCAATGCAACGAGGCGTCCAGAAAAAAAAAGGAGGAGGTGGGCCTGTTGGGCTGTGTAGGTGGTCTAGGGGACTTTTTGGAAGCTTGTTAGAGGCCTCTTGGGCGGTTTGGGGGCCTCGTGCGCCGTTTCGGGGCCCTCCTTAGCCGGAGTCCTCGTGGGCTGTTTTGGGGCCGTTTCGGGCCGTCACGTTGATCTCTCTGGCCGTCGCGGGGCTGCCTCTGGAGCTTTTTGGGCCGTGTTGGTGCCGTCTTTGGTCGTCTCGGGCCCGTGGCCTGGGCCGTCTTGGGGCGATCTCGGAAGCTCGTGGGGCGTTCGCGGTATACAGGATGCCAGGAAAACGAAGACGCTACACTTCATCAGGCGCCTAATCGAAATTACAGAACGTTGCATCTCGCGGCCCCCTTGAACGTCTGCTGGGAGGCTGTTGGGTCGAGCTGTTGCCGTCCTGGGGCCAATTGGAGGCCGGGGAAGCCCGGGGGGCTGTCCGCAAGGTACCCTGGGCAAAGGGCAGGCCGTCCGATATGGGCCCTGGCCTTGCCCGGGGGGGGGGCGCATCCGGGGGGAGTATTTCCATGCAGGATGTATAATTATAGGAATATATATATATATAATATATATATATATATATATATATATATACATACACACATACATACATACACATAATGCTCATACATAGTTTGGACCATTTCGGGTCGTTGTAGGGATTCCTTTGGGGCGTGCGGTGCCGCCTCGGAAACCTCTGGGGTTCCCCTCTTTCGGTGCTGTCTTGGAGCCCTCCTGGCACATCTCAGGGCGCTCTTGGGCCATCTTGCGGCCCTCCGTGGGGGCGATGCCGCGCGTGGCCGGTGGATGCCGCCCGCGAGCAGCCAGCGGTCGCGCGGAATCCCTGCCGACTCTGCACTGCACGGCCTCGCCCTGTAGGTCGGCCCCCTTCGGCCCTGCCCGTGCGCCGCAGCCTGGCCACGGACCTGGCGGACTGGCGCTTCTGCACTTTCCGGGGCCCAGGACACCAGGGTCTTGCAAACCATGAGAGGGGCCGACGGGTTGCAGTCTTCAGGGGCACGCCAGCGTCCACGACGCGAGTTTGCCCACGGCGTTCGATTGCCCAGGACGTTGCTTTCCCTGCTTTCTGAAGGATGTTGACGCCCTCGCCGCGACGGGCCTCCGACCGCTCGAGACGGACGTCCTGGTTTATCAAAGTCCCCAGTCACGGGGCCCGGAAGCCCGCCAGCCCACTTTGGCGGGCGCCACAAGGGCTGGCGGAACCACCAGGGGCGCCCGCCAGTACTCCTCGTGGGGCGCCGGGCGGCACCAATTAGCGGGGTCAAGCACGCCGACAGTTGCCGATGCGCTCCCCCCTCTCCGCCGCCTCCCCTGGGAAGCCAGAGGGGGACAAGGGGAGGTCACATGAGGGAAGGGTGTTGATACCGCTGCTCGTCCTGGAGACTCCTCGTCGCCACGCCTGGGTTATCCTCGAAATATCCTGGTCGGAGCGTACCCCGAGAGATGTACGGCGAGTGGCGGTATCGGTACCCTGCTTCGGGCCCAACGACAGGGGGAGAAAGGGAAAGGGGGGATTCCGAAATCTGCTGCATGGGCGCCTCCCGGCGCCAGGCGACAGGGAAACTGGCTGCGTGAGCTGATTCTCTGCCCTACCCTTTGCTACCCTACCCTTTCGTCCCCTCCCATGGTTGCCCCCCCAGGAGGGGGAGCATCGGTGCCAGTGTGTCTTCCTCCTCTGGCTCAGGGGCGCGGGGGGGGTTGAGGAGGAAACGCCGCCTCACGCGGGGGGCGGCCCCCCCGGGGGCCGGGCGTACCTGAACCTGGAGTCCTCCTACGTGGATTCCTCTTTCACGCTGGGCGACAACGGCGCCGCCGCGGGGGAGGGCCGGGGCCGTGCGGTTCGCAGATAGGGTCCTGAGCGATGGGGGCCGAAGGATAGGAAGGGCTCCGACGGTGGATTCCCGCTGTGTGGACCACCGCGACCTTAGGACCCCATCCCTCAGGACCCCAGGCTTGGGGCTTGAGCGTGCCGTCCTCGGATGCCGATCTTCTTTGTCATGCGCAGCGACGGCGAGCTCGTCGGGAGAGGGATGGGGCTCGAGAGAGGCCTCTGCCCGCACTGGAAGGGCACCCCCACCCCGCACGTGCCGTACATTTCCAATAAGTTCGAACCCTGCGGCGCAAGAACCCCCCCCCAGACCCAAACAAATCATAAGCAGCAATGGAGAGAGCATGAGTGGACAGAAGTATCCGAACTCCCAATCCGCCTCCCATGCTAAAACCAACGTCAATTTCGGGGGCCTGCCGAGGGTGATGAACATCCCCCTTCCCGAGATCCGACGTGGCAGCAAAGATTGTAACATCGTAGAAATCACGGCCGCAGCCCCAGACCACATCTTTCTGCGTCCCGTTCCGAGCCGAGCCCGGATCGATCTGTGAGGGTCCCGGGGCCCGACAGAGAGCGAAACCGCCCGGCTCGAAAGAGGTGAGGCGCCAGGATCTCAGGGCTCAAGTGCGTGAGGGTCCGAATATGTTGTCCGTGTGCTCTTCCTCTCGGATGCCTGGTCTTGGCCGCCCGCTGCTAGCTTTAAGTCGGCCTGTCCCTCTACAGGAGGAGTGTTGGACAATATTCAAAGACTAGCCTGGGGACTATTTTTGCAGACTTTTCCGCCATTTTGGACTTTGTTTTGACTATTCTAAAATTTTCCGCCCAATGTCCGCCTGTAGGGGGACACGCCCGACCTAAGAATCTGTTGCCCGTGTGCTCTCCCTCGTCGCGGCCGGGCTCTGCTCCTCTCGGCGGCCCGGTCTTTGCTGCCCGCTGCTAGCTAATTCGCTGCGTCGCGCTGTGCGCCTGCCGGTCGACGGCTGCGGGTGTCCCGGCTGGCCGGCGAGGAGGCGGAGGCTGAGGATAAGAGGAGGAGGAGGGGGAGGAGGAGGAGGAGGAAGAGGAGGAGGAGGAAGAGGAGGAGGAAGAGGAGGAGGAGGAGGAGGAGGAGGAGGAGGAGGAGGAGGGGGAGGTATGAAGAGGACGACGAAGAGGAGGCGGTGATGGCGAGAAGAGCGATAAGGCGAAGGCTTAGGATGAGCGGAGGATGAGAGCAGCAGCAGCAGCATAATCAGGAGGAGGATCCTGTTGATGATGCTGCTGCTGATGATGATGCTATTGATTATGATGTTGGTGGTGATGATGACGATGATGAAACTGATACTGATACTGCTGATGGTGATGCGGATGCTGATGCTGATGATGATGCTGCTGCTGATGCTGATGATGCTGACGATGGTGATGGTCATGACAATAATGATGATGCTGATGCTAATGGTGCCAATGATGATGAACATGAGGATGCTGGAAATGATGATGACAATGACGATGCTGATGATGCTGATGATGGTGAGGACTATGATGATAAGTATGATGATGCTGCTGATGATGATGCTGATGGTGATGTTGCTGATGATGCTGCTGACGAGGATGAAGTGGATGATGATGATGCTACTGACGCTGATGATGCTGATGATGATGATGCTGATGAGGTTGACGATGATGATGATGATGATGATGATGATGATGATGATGATGATGATGATGATGATGATGATGATGGTGGTGGTGGTGGCGGTGGTCGTGGTGATGATGCTGATGATGATGATGACGATGATGATGCTGATGATGATGCTGATGATGCTGATGATGCTGATGATGATGATGATGCTGATGATGATGCTGCTGATGATGAAGATGACAATGATCATGATGATGATGCTGACGATGATGCTGATGATGATGCTGATGATGATGGTTATGACGATGATCATGATGCTTATGATGCTGCTGCTGATGATGATGCTGATGATGCTGATGATGACGATGACGATGACGATGATGATGATGATGATGATGATGATGATGATGATGATGATGATGATGATGATGATGATGATGATGATGCTGCTGCTGCTGATGATGATGATGATGATGATGATGAGATGATGATGAGATTTGATGATGATGATGATGATGATGATGATCTGATGATGATGATGATGATGATGATGATGATGATGATGATGATGCTGATGATGGTGACGATGATGCTGATGATGATGATGATGATGATGATGATGATGATGATGATGAGATGATGATGATGATGATGATGATGATGATGATGATGATGATGATGATGAGATGAGGAGGAGGAGAGGAGGAGGAGAGGAGGAGGAGGAGGAGGAGAGGGAGGGAGGAGGAGGAGAGGAGGAGGAGGAGGGGAGGAGGAGGAGGAGGAGGAGGAGGAGAGGAGAGAGCAGACGAGGAGGGATGGGAGGCTTAGAGCTGGAGAGCAGGAGGCGGAGGGCAGGGGAGGAGAGCTGGAGGCGGAGGAGGAGGAGGAGGAGGAGGAGGAGGAGGAGGAGCAAGAGGAGAAGAGGAGGAGGAGGAGGAGGAGGAGAGGAGGAGGAGGAGGAGGAGGAAGCAGGAGGAGGAGAGCAAGAGGAGAGGAACAGAGGAGGAGGAGGAGGAGGAGGAGAGCAGGAGGGGGAGGAACAGGAGGAGGAGGGATGACGAGACGAGGAAGAGGAGGAGGAGGAGGTGGAAGTGGAGGAGTTGAGGAGAGGAGGAGGAGGAGGAGGAGGAGGGGGGAGGAGGCGGAGTGGAGGTAGATGTGGAATGGGGAGGTGGGGAGGAGGAGGAGGGTTTGGAGGGAGGAGGAGGAGGAGGAGGAGGAGGAAGAGGAGGACGAGGAGGAGGGGGAGGAGGAGGAGGAGGAGGAGGAGGAGGAGGATGATGATGATGATGATGCTGATGATGATGATGATGATGATGATGATGATGATGATGATGATGATGATGATGATGATGATGATGATGATGATGATGATGATGATGATGCTGATGCTGATGATGATGATGATGATGATGATGATGATGATGAGGTTGAGGAGGGGGAGGATAAGCGGAAATATTGCTGACGAGGAGAGTAGGAGGGTGAGGAGGTGGTCATGGACAAGGCTGAGGTGGTAGAGGCCGTACGTCTTTGGCACAGGCCGGGCATGGATCCCGGACGCATGCGTCTGGCTCAGCTGTCGGCCTGCTTTTGGCTTCTGGCTCTGGAAGCGTCCGTGTCAGGGGCGATGGGTTGCGGTGCGGGGCGGGGGAAAGCGGAGGTTATGGGGTAACCCAGTCCTCCCGAGTCAGCACGATTCACGAATTCTCGACGGGTCGCATTCCTCACTGTAAGCGCCACGAATAGGAATCCGCAGCCTCAGTAAGCACCCCTAAGAAGCCCTCAGTTCCGAGTTCCAGCAGTACATCAAGGCATCCACGCTGGCTCTCAGACGCGCCCGCTAAGCTCACCGCGGTGGGTTGTGCTGATGTTGGCACTGGCTGTGTCGGAAAGGAGGGGAGGCTTGGTGGCCGTCCTCGAGTTGCTGCACCTCCTGTTCACAGAGCCGCGGTGGGAGCTGCCGGCCTTCGTTCGCGCTCAGCAGGCGCCGCCGGCACTTCCTGCCACGGGCCGAGCGAAGCATTTTTTCTGCATGAGGCCTCTCGAAAGACGGCCCCCCCTTCTCAGGACTGCTTGCAATCTCTAAGAGTACTGGCTACGAAGGTAAATGGCGCATCGCTGGGTAACGCCAGGCCAGCAGAGTGCTCGCGATCGAGAGTGGCAGTGCTGCGTCAACCTGTCCATGCTGGGAGGCGTTTCAGAGGCATAGCATAGCGCAATTAAGTGGAGCCCAACTTCCAGTTGCGCCTCCGCGCACATGTGTTACCGCGTTTGGGGAAGCAGCGAAGAGATGCTGTAGTAGCATGTAGTTGTATATGAGCATCTAGGGTGTGGTGCCATTGTGGGAGAATATGTCTGTGCATGTTTCTGGGGCATTTTGGGTGTCTCTTGGGGGGCTTATAGGGTGCCTGGACAATGCGGGCGTCTGCTGGGCCTCGATGCAGGTGTGGGGTGCTTACTTGTCTGGGCAGTCTAAGACTTTCTTTGGTGCCTACCAGAAGGCTGCCTCGACTGCAGGGGAGCTGTTTCGGGCAGACTGGTCTTCTGGAGACTTTGCAGGGCCTTCCAGGGTAGAAGGCAACGTATCGTATTGCTCAGTTGGCCAATATTTGGCCTTTCGCGGGCCTGCTGGAATACCTGGTTGGGAGCCTCGGAGACCTGAGGGGCATGTGTGGGATCTGCTTGGGGTCTTGGAGTTTTCTTGGGGGCGCCTGGTGACCTTGGGGCTGTTTTGGCCGGTCTTGAAGCCAGCTGGGAGAGCGTTTGGGGCTTCTTTTGCAGTGCTGGGCTCGTCTTGGCGTAGTCTTCGTCCATATCGGGGCCTCGTCGTTGGCGACAGATAGGTGGCCTGGTAAGTGTTAGCCATGGCGATGTACAGTGAGATCTGTTCCTTTGGAAGCAACGGCTCATGTGCGAGGCCAAGTGCGAGGCACTCTTAGCTTCTGTGCGGGAGGTATCCTCTTTGACTATTTCGAAAGGAGACGTCTATTGTAAGGCAATGGAGGTGCCCGACCCACGCTCACCCTCGCAACGCAATGGCTGCTATTGTGCTGTAGTGTATCGTGCGATTGTGCTGTATGGGCTACTCAACGCTAGATTGCACCACGCCGCGAAGTAGTGTTTCGCATTCTATCGTCGTAGTGGGAATATACAGTGATGAATGTGCAGTATGCTTTGACATGACGTGCGATCCTTGTTTGGGTCTTGCTTGGGAGGCATAGGGCTGAGGGTTTGCATTGATGGGAAGCCGCGGGCCTGCACATGACGCGACGCAACTCACGACGCATGCTCATCATGTGCATGTGCTCGCATACCGCTGCATGCGCTCCTGCGCCCCATGTGCATGAATCTCTGTTATTGCGTCAAGGAAGGAGTACAGGCAAGGGTCCACTAACGATCAGGCCCATAACGCCCACAGGCGTCGGCGTGCTATTTGCTCCAGAACTCCGCTCGAAAGAGCGCGTTCAGTGGACGCTGTGAGGTGGGGGGATTCGAATATCCCCCCCCCTGAAACGCAATGGGCGGGGGAGAGGGGTCGAACCAGAGGGGGGTGGGCCTCTCAAAGCGGAGGGGGGGGTTCGACTCTACGTGTAAGAGCGGCCCTTCGGCGGACCGACCTTTCGTGCGGGCCCACCGAGGTCCCCGGGTCGCCGAGCGTGACGCGATGTTAGCATTTTGCGCGCCTGTGTTTGGGCCCCCCGCGCCCCCCCAGATG
This sequence comes from Prorocentrum cordatum, assembly GCA_963575745.1. Classification (NCBI taxonomy): domain Eukaryota; class Dinophyceae; order Prorocentrales; family Prorocentraceae; genus Prorocentrum; species Prorocentrum cordatum. The sequence continues at coordinate 179,823 of CAUYUJ010018005.1, forward strand.
CCGCGCACCAAAGGTCGCTCTTACCCTCACCACCCACCAAACCACTCCAACCCAACCCGAAGGCCCAAATCTACCCTCGGTATCCAGTGTGGGGGGGGGGGGACCGGGGAACGTTGCGAAAACATGGACGGAGCCCGTACCCCCCCCCCCCCCCAACCCGAGATTCGGGTCTTCGGGCTTGGCTGGGGTGGCTTGGTAGGCGGTCGTGCCCAGGGTCACTCCCGCGTGTCGCCGAGGGGGGCTCGCACCAGGGGGGGGGGGCAGCCGCCCCCCCCGAACTGCAGGGAGGGGGGAGATTCGAGCCGGGAGCGGGGCCCCGCCCCCTCCCTGCCCAGCGGCAGCCGACGGCGGCGAGCGCCAGCGGCGGTGCCCTCGCCGTCGGGCAAGGACGACGACGACGACGGCGAGCGAGCCTGCGTATGGGGCTACTCGGGCTGGATCGAGCCCTGGTGGGATTCTGTTGGGGCTGGGTCGAGCCGTGGTAGGGTGCAAGGGGGGGCTGGATTTCGCGGCTGTCGGATTCTTCCAGTGGAGACGGATCGCGCGCTGGGGGGATTCAGGCAGAGCTGGATCCAGCTGTGTGAGGATTCCAGTAGCCTTGCATCGAGCCCGGCTGGGATGCTGTTCAAGTTTTGTCCAGCTGTAGTAGGCTTCCAGCAGAGCTTGACCGAGCACGTATAGGATTCTATCCAGGGGAGAATGGGGGGGCGTCTCCCCCCTTGTACAGGAAGAGTCAGAGGGGGGTGCGGTTCCCGGTTCGAGCCCCCCCGTCCAGAAGGGGGGGGCCCTCCCAGTTAGAGAGGTCGTTGTGGGCCGCCCCACCGTCCTGGTGCCGACGTGCCCAAGGCTTTTTCGAAGCAAGCGTCCGCAAAGCGCGTTCTTTCAAAAGGTCCTGCCTTGCCTCCCCGATGCGTGGCCCCACGTGATCCTGTCTTACAAGATGAGCACCCGTTCCGCTGAACTTCTCTGAAGACCATCGGGGACATTTGTGATAAAGTCGAGCACGTATTTTGATAGCGCCTCTGGCAGGTGGCCAGATCATTGATATAGTGACTCACGTCCTCGTTTATTTGTTTGTGGGTGCGCGCTTCGGTGACGAAGTGCCGTGTCTGTTTGCCGAAAATGGCAGCTTCCGAGGCATACAAGGCGCAGGCGTACTCAGTGGAGAAGTCCATGGAGAAGAGCACCATGGATCGATTGATGAAGTTGATGTACAGGAAACCAGCCTTGCACGGTCAGTCTAGCCCCAGTATGTTTGTTCCTCTCGTTTTATCTTTTTCTCCGTCACGATGTTCTATTTGTTGATATTTCTTCGCGCACGTCTTACTTACCTTTCTACCACCTTGATCTTGCACCCGATGTCTTCATTACAAGATTCCATGGGGCGCCCATAACGACGCCGACGAGCGGACCGCACTGTCGTGAGTCAAGCGGCATATCGCCGGCGCTGCCGCCGCCATACAACGGCAGCAGGAGCGCAAGCACCAGTTGCAGAGACCCGTCGGAGGAGTTGGCCAGAAGCGTTGCCCGAAAGGGGTGGCTGGAGGGGCTGGCCGGAGAGGTTGGTCGGAGGGGTTGGACGGGGTTGGTCGGTGTCGGCCGAGGTTGGCGGAGGTTGGCCAGAGAGTTTGCTGTGGCTGGCCGGAGAGTTGGCAGGGGTCTAGCTCCAGCATCGTCTGAGGCCAGCATCGCCTGACGCTCGGGATATACATTCATACATCGTTTACCAGATAATAACCTTCATTCCATGACCTTGCGACATGCACGAAGGGCGACGTCCCAGTGCATAAAGTATGGACAAGCCACGCCTCAATGTCGCGCTCCACGCTTGCTGCCCAGTGCGTTACTCTTGATAACAGCATCGCCTACACAATTCCGAGGCGCCCAACACGGGCCCCGCCTCGGAATACACGCATGAGTTGGTTGAGGTCAACATCTTGACCCCACCAGTGCTGGCCGCTTGAGGCTGCCAGGGGTTTAAACGCAAAGCTGCTCGACGCTGTCACTTTCCTCTCCTGTTCCTCCACTTCCATCTTCTCCTCCTCCATTCCTCCTCCTCCTCCTCCTCCTCCTCCTCCTCCTCCTCCTCCTCCTCCTCATTTCGAGACTGCTCATGCACGGAGCGCTTCCTGTGCACCGCTGCCGCGCCATTCGGGTCAATGCTGACCAGGCGAATGAACCTTCAGTTGACTTCGCGTATGAGAACAACATCGTTGCGCCCGCCGGCTCACCTGGAGGAGCGCCCGAGGGCGCTTCCGTTCACTGCCGGCGTTGAGCGTCCTCCTCCCACTGACGTTACCATTTCCTCGGCCGCGCCCGCCCTTGGCCGGCCAGCAGGTCCATGCGGCGGCCTTGGTTCTGGCACCGCCGGGGGGGGGACCCGCTGGCGGGGGCCCCATTGGTAAGGCCTTGGGGTGCGCACAGACAGTCCCCCCAGATAGTCCCGGCTGGCCTCAACAGGCCCCCACGAGTAGTCCCAGCTGGCCTCAACAGGCCTCCCGAGTAGTCCGGGACGGTGTCAACACCGCAGCGCCGCCCTCCAGCGGCGCCCCCGGGGCGCTCCGCGCCCCTTCCGCGGTGTTGAGACTGCCCCGGGCTATTCGGTGATCCTGTTGCGGCCGGCTGGGGCTACTCGTGGGGGCCTGCTGGGACCAGCCGGGGCTGCCTGGGGGGGTTGCCTGTGCGCAACCTGAGGCCTTAGCAGGCCTCGCGGCAGCTCGGCGGCACACGCGCGGCGCTCGTGCCGCGCAGGTTGTCACTCCTCTGCTGCCAGTGATCGTCAGGGGCAGCGCCGCGGCCGTTGCGGAGGTCCTCCCCTCGGCAGGGCGGCGCTCCCCGCCGCGCGCGCGCCAGCTCTGCGAGAAGCGGGCTTCGGTGTGCAGCCAAGACTCCGAAACAAGGACCGCTTTGGGTTCGGGAGGGGCTCGCGGTTCCTCAGATCATCCCGTGGCTGCTCCTCTAGCCATCCTCGTGCATCCAGGCTCTTTCGGTGCTAAACAGGGGCCTTGTTCCTTGTTTAGCGTTCCTTATTTCAGCAGCCCGACTGTGCGCTCTGCCGCGCGGCAGGTCAGTCGCCTTGCTTGCTCCGCTGTCAGCGGGCCTCTCGCGCCGCCGAGCGGTCCAAAAGTTGTGCCAGCAGGCTCTGTTGCGTGCATCCCTCCGTGGCGATGCCCCCCCTGTTCTCTCCCTCGTGGAGATTCTGCTTGTGGTTATGATTGCGGACTTCTCATTGCCAAAGGATAACTATTGTTGATCTCCCGCTCCGGTGCCCATTGTGTTCTTTCATCTGACGTGCCCCTCCTGGGGCTCTCACATGTTTTTTTTTATCCGAGTCTTGAGGCTCAGATTGTATTGCTGGCCCTCAGACTACAACAACAACGGCGCCCGCCGGAGAGTTCTTTATGATGTCTTCAAAGTCGCGCTCTCGCGCGGGACGTCCTTACAGTTTCTGCAGGCACCGTACTCGCGTGGACTTCTCTCCACGTCACCTGGGATCCCGTGCCTTCTCCTCAGGACTCACGCTCTTGCTTTGGGCTTCTTCGGGACTTCCTTCGGAACCGCGCCATCGCCCGAGACTTGCCTCGGCGGTGACTTGCTCGCACTGGCGCTTCAGCGACCCGCCCGCTCGCGACCCGGCCGTGCGGGGCGCCCCGCCCACCCGCACGTCGGGGACCGCCTCGCCCGACCCCGCCCGTCTGGGCCTGCCGCTTGCCTTGGTGCCCGCAGGCACTTTCCTGCGGATCCCTCTCTCGGGGGCCCCCGAGCGGTGTGGTGACCGCACCGCGTGGTGAGTCGGTGGAGGTTCGGGATCGCCGCACGGTCTTGGGACTCGGGTCGCTCTCCGATGGCGTCTCGGGCGGCAGAGGCCTCCGAGGTCCCAAGACCCTGCGGTGAGGTCACCGCACCGTTTGGGGACTCAACTCTCGTGCTCCATCCTTCTCCCTCCCCCTTGTCCCCTCTGCCTTCCCCTGGTCCCCCTGTTGGGGGCTGCGCCAACTACGCGTGGCAGGCAAGGAACTTCAGCACCCCCCAAGCGGGATTTGACCGAGGACGAAGAGGGCGGGTATCGAAGGTTTTGGATATACAGGCGAAGTGTCACGCGAGTATCAGAAAAAGCGATCAGTCTTGAAATGGTTGTTGTTGTTGTTGTTGTTGAGGCCTCATCTCAAGATGATGTTCGGCAGTGTGGGCCCCACCTAGTGTGTTTCTAGCAGTCAATGTTATGTAATGTATGTGTTGGTCTCTCTCTCTCTCTCTCTCTCTCTCTCGATATATATATATATATATATATATGTATATATATATATATATATATATATATCGATGTGTACATCTACGCGTGTACACACATATACAAATATGTGTGTTCTGCTATCTATGCACTTCCATGCTGTGCAACATATGTAGTGCAACCTATGTGGTGCAGTCTGTATTGTGCAATACAGACATGCTGTGCAATATATGTGCTGAGCTCTATGCTGTGCAATTCACTTTGGAACTCGCAGTTGGCAACTTCACTGTTCGCGCAATCATCTCAACCACACCCACTGTCTTTTTGCAAAACGCATGCGGCGGCGATTGCGATGAGTGCTTGGTGTGTGCGCGCGCAGAGGCCAGTTAGTTTGGCGCGACCGACGCGGCCGCGGTGGCGCTGACCTCCAGACACTTCCCAGCGGGCACTTCAGTGCGAGTCGGCCACTTGGGCGGGCGCGGTATCATGGCAACGTCGACAACGGTAGACACGATGATGATAGTAGCAACGATGGTGACGACGATGACAACAGCGACGGCACGGCCAGTGACGGCGCCGATGCTGATCACGCCGGCGACGATGACGGCGTCCTCGCGTCGGTGATGAAGGTTTTGTAGTGAGATCGGCGTGCGCGCGTGGCCGACGCGCGAGAGTGGTCGGCATTGTATTTTTTGGAAAGGATCGTGCCCCCCAGCACGCGCGCCTGGGCGTTCGAATGATGTCGACGTGCGGCTTGAAAGGCTCGTTCGGCCGAACATAATAATGCACATGGTGAAAAACCGGGAGAATTCGCAAGAGCGCGAGCGCAATTTTTTTTTAAAACTGATGTTGCGAAACCATGTGTTTTCATATGTTTTCGGGGCACTCGATCTTGAAGTCTTTACGAAACCTACAGCTGTTGAGACGCTTCGGTATGGCCGCGTGTGCATTTCGTCCCGTTTTTGTTGCACGGGGTTTTTGCGACAGCACGCGCGCAAGGGCGTTCGAACGATTTCAGCACGCGCGCGCGAGAGGCCCATGTGGTAGCATTTTAGCAACTTGTTGGAAACCACCGTTTTTGAGAATTTGCAAGCGGGCGAGCACAAACTTTTGAAACTCCTTGTTTCGAAGTCATGCCATTTAAAATGTGTGCGGAACACTCGATTTTGAACTCCTTGCGAAGCCTGGGGTGTTTGAAGAATTTCAACATGCGCGCGACGACGCGCGCGTGTTCATTTCGTGTGAGCCGAGACTCGCGCTGCACTTGGTGCTATGTGTGTGTGTGCGTCTGCGACCCCCAGGGCGTCGCGCGCGCGGAGTGTGTTCTTCTGCGCCCCATCCTCCTGCAGGAACAACGGCCGGGTCGCCGAGCCGCAGGTCTCCGACCTCAACAGGTTGTCGATGGCCATTGTGCGCAGGGCCGTGAACGCCCAGCTTCGGCCGCAGGACGTGGGGCCGCGCTTCCCTCCCGCAGGCAGGCCCAGGACCGGGGCAGATCGTTCCAGAGCTCATCTGGCTGTTCCGGATCCGGTCGAGAACACCGCGGAACCTGGGAGATGGTCCGACATGCAGTCAACCCGCACAGTAAGGATGCGCAACTTTCCAAGGCTACCCTTGCATATCCTTGCCTTCGGCCCATCCGGAGCGACTTTCGCTGGCCAACCTCGCTCGAAAAGCGCCAGCCTGGCCCTCCAAGGCCAGTGTGCATCCTTACCGCGCAGCCTTGTTGTACGGGTTGGCCGTATCCCCCGTCGCTCCCCCTTCCCGGCCGCAGAGGACTTCGAGATCAACCTCGTGGCCGACTTCGAGGGCGTGACGCAGCACAAGGTTGCCGAGGTCGAGGGCGCCATGAGCACGGGGAAGCACCACCGCGAGGGCCAGGAGCAGGAGGCGGACGCCGTGGAGACGCAGGCCCTCGCGGCCGCCAAGGAGCGGCGGCTGCTCGAGCTGGACGAGGCGCTCTGGCGGTACCTGGGGTCGGTGCCGCCGAGCGAGGCCGAGCAGGCGGTCGTGGACCGCGCGCCCGTCATCGGCAGGGGCGAGGAGCCATGGGGCGCCCTCTCGGGGGCGCGAAGCGGCTCGCGCTCTACGCGCTGCGCGGTGCGGCTCCGGTTCTCCTCCTCGCCCTCCCGCTCCTCCCACGGGGGGTCGGCGCGGGAGGGCGAAGTGATCCGCACTTTTGGATTCAAACAATTGGTTTGGGAGTTCAGGAATGAGTTTTTGAATTAAAAACATAGTTTTGTTTGAATTCAAGAGCTGGCTTTCTGAAGTCAAAGGCCGAATTCGAAAACCATCCTCCCCTTCTCCCACTGGGGGGCGGCGCGGGAGGGCGAAGTGATCCGCGCTTGGCGCAGCGCGAAGCGCGAAGTGAGGCGCCCTCAGGAGCTAGCCGAGCAGGATCGCGAGTGCAGCGCCCACATCGAGGACAGCGACGAGCGTGCCGTCGCGAACCTGGGCGGCGGGGCGCCGAACCGGTGGGGCAAGGGTGATGCGCACCACTCCGAGGTGATGGCGAAGAAGAATTTCTCCTGGGGCACGCCCAATTCGCCGGTCAAGGACCACCCACTGTACCCCTCCATGTGTCTCCTGGCGATGCGGGAGGTTGTGAACACGAGGCTCTTCTCCAGGGTTCGAGACTCGCTCGGTCTGTCCTACGACTGCTCGTTCGAGCTGTCCATGCTCAGTCGGCTCGAGGCGGGCTGGTACACCTGCACGGTCAGTTCGCATCCCTCGCGTATTCGCGAGGCCGTGTCGGCGGCGAAGGACGTGCTTCAGGGCGTGATCTCGCGGCCCATCAGCGAGCTGGAGATGAGCTCCGCGCGCAGGACGCTCCTGCGCAGGCACGAGACGGACCTGCAGAGCAACGAGCAGTGGATCTCGCTCCTGTCCTACCTGCAGAGCGATGCCCCGAAGGACATCTCGTGCGTGCGGGACATCGAGACGATGCTCTCAAAGCTGACGGCCGCCGATGTGCAGAATGCCTTCCTGTCCCTGCTCACGGACCGCGACCAGATCTTCGTCTCGGTCACGACGGCCGGACCTCAGAGCTACGCGGCGGGCGGCGCGGCGTCGGCCGCTGCCCCCCAGGGCGCTGGGGCCACGAAGCAGCTCGTGTCCCTCGACTGAGGGCGGCCCTCCTGCCTCCTGCAGTCTCCTGCAACCTGCCTCGTCCTTTCTCCTCTTGCTTCCAGCTCCTCCAGCTTCTTCTTCTTCTGATCTCCTTCCTCCTCCTCCTCCTTCTTCTCCTCCTCCTTCTCCTCCTCCTCCCCGTCTTCTCCTTCTCCTCCTCCTCCTCCTCTTTCTCCTCCTTCTCCTCCTCCTCCTCCTCCCTCCTCCTCCTCCTCCTCCTCCCCCTCTTCCTCCTCCTCCTCCTCCTCCTCCTCCTCCTCCTCCTCCTCCTCCTCCTCCTCCTTGTCGTCCTCCTCCTCAAAACTCAATGCCGGTTCCCTATAAATGAGTCAACCCTGTCGCACCCCCAGACCTGTCGGCATTGTCTGAAAGTGTTTGAAAGTGCAGCAGTTTTGGGAATTCGTTCGGTTGGACGCCCATGAGTGGTGTTCTGGCACGGTGTACGAATGTCAGGGCGCAACAGTCACGTCGATTCGCGGCGCTGAAGTCCCAGCAGAGAGCAGGAGGGGCAGGGGGAGGACGTGGAGGACGCGGTGAAGCAGCAGGAGGACGAGCAGGATGCGCAGGAGGATGAGGAGGGCGATAAGGGGCAGGGTGGGGCTTTGGGGGGAATCAGCAGTAGGAGGACGAGGAGCAGTGTGCTCCAGGGGCGGATCCCTGCACGCAGAGACCGCAGCCGAAGGAGGAGGAGGAGGAGGAGGAGGAGGAGGAGGAGGAGGAGGAGGAGCAGGAGCAGGAGGAGGAGAAGGAGGAGGAGGAGAAGGAGGAGGAGGAGGAGGAGGGGAGGAGGAGGAGGCGGAGGAGGAACAGGAGGAGCAGGAGGAGGAGGGGGGGGGGGAAGGAGGATGACGCCGTCGTCATCGTCGTCGTCATCGTTGTCGTCGTCGTCGCCGTCGCTGCCGCCGCCGCCGCTGCCGCCGTCGCCGTCGTCGCTGGGGTACTTGTATGCGTTTGTTGCGTCGCCGCAGCGAGGCAGGCTGTCGTATTTGACCCCGGTGCAGCCCCCGGGACCCCCACCCACACCCCCTCCCGGGACCCCCCCCCTCCCGGTGGGGGAGGGAATACGGGAAAGGGTCTCCTCTTCGATGCTCAGACGACGCTTCCGAAGTTTGCTCAGGGGCGGTCGTGTCGGAGATCGAACGAATGACGGAGAGGACGAGTCGAACGGAAGAGCCCCCCACACACGCCGACAGGGCCGGTGGATTTACACTGGTCCTCCCTCCTCCTCCTCCTCCTTCTCCTCCTCCTCCTCCAAGTCTCTGTTTGAAGGGTCGATGTGCAGTTCGACCTACGGTTGGAAAGGTTGCGAGCGGTATAGCACCGCTGGACCGCTTATTACATATTGTCCATCACCGTGGGCTGCCTTCTCCATTCCCTCCTCCTCTTCGTCCTTCTCCTCTCTTCCTCCTCCTCCTCCTCCTCCTCCTCCTCCCGGTCGCCATTTGGAGTCCATGTTCTGACTGTATGTAAGCACATGCGAAGCTGGCAAGGCATCGCAGGAACAACGTGGAATTTTGCGGTTTTGAGCTCCCAAACAGGCGCGTCCATGACAAGGGCGGCGTTCTGCGCGTTGAATAAGGGAGCGGCTCTGAGCGATTATGTAGCAATCGCGAAATTCTCGAGTGCACCACCAGGGAACGTGAGTTGAACTGGAAGGTGACTGCAATTGGCATCGTAGACCAGTCGAACTCGCTCAAAAGTGGCACCGTCTTTCCTTTAACTGCGTCCCCTCTGAAGGCGGCCCCGGTACGATCTTGCATGGCGTCCACCGCAAGAGGGAGGAAGGGAGACGAGGAGGAAAGGGCCCAAACTTCGCCGCCTATTTTTCCTCCTCCCCCTCCTCCTCCTCCACCTCCTGGTCGCCGTTTAGAGTGCATGTTCCGACTCTGTATAAACACATGCGAAGCTGGCAAGGCATCGCAGGAACAACGTGGAGTTTTGAGCTCCCGAACAGGCGCGTCCGTGACAAGGGCGGCGTTCATCGCGTTCAATACTGGAGCGGCTCTCAGCGATTATGTAGCGATCGCGAAACATCCGCGTGCGCCACCAGGGAACGTGAGTTGAACTGGAAGGTGGCTGCCGTTGGCATCGTAGACCAGTCGAACTATCTCAAGAGTGGCACCGCCTTTCCTTTAATTGCGTCTCCTCTGAAGGCGGCCCCGGTACGATCTTGCATGGCGTCCACCGCAGGAGGGAGGAAGGGAGACGAGGAGGAAAGGGCCCCATCCTTGCTGTTTTTTTTGCCTCCTCCTCCACCTTCCGGTCGCAGTGTGGAGTCCGTGTTCCGACTGTATGTGAACACGTGCGAAGCTGGCAAGGCGTCGTAGGCACAACGTGGAGTTCTGAGCTCCAAAACGAGCGCGTCCATGACAAGGGCGGCGTCCATCGCGTTCAATACTGGAGCGGCTCTCAGCAATTATGTAGCTATCGCGAAATACCCGCGTGCGCCACCAGGGAACGTGAGTTGAGCTAGATGGTGGCTGATTTTGGCATCATAGAACAGTCGAACTAGCTCAAGAGTGGCGCCGCCTATCCTTTAACTGCGCCCCCTCTGAAGGCGGCCCCGGCACGATCTTGCATGGCGTCCACCGCAGTAGGGGGGAAAGGAGACGAGGAGGAAAGGGCCCCATCCTTGCTGTCTATTGTTCCTCCTCCTCCTCCTCCTCCTCCTCCTCCTCCTCCTCCCGGTCGAGGTTTGGAGTCCATGTTCCGATTGTATGTAAACGCATGCGAAGCTGGCGAGGCATCGCAGGCACAACGTGGAGTTTTGAGCTCCCGAACAGGCGCGTCCGTGGCAAGGGCGGCGTTCATCGCGTTCAATACTGGAGCGGCTTTCAGCGATTATGTAGCGACCGCGAAATATCCGAGTGCACCACCGGGGAACGTGAGTTGAACTAGAAGGTGAGTGCCTTTGGCTTCGCGGACCAGTCGAACTAGCTCAAGAGTGGCACCGCCTTCCCTTTTAGCTGCATCCCCTCTGAAGGTGGCCCGGCACGATCCTGCGTCGCGTCCACCGCTGGAGGGAGGAAGGGGGACGTGGAGGTGAGGGCCCCCCCCCGCCTACTCTTCCTCCGCCCCCTCCCCCTCCTCTTCCTCCGGGTCGCCGTGTGGAGTCCATGTTCCGACTGTATGTGAACGCGTGCGAAGTTGGCAAGGCATCGCAGGCACAACGTGGAGTTTTGAGCTCTCAAACAGGCGCGTCCATGACAAGGGCGGCGTTCATCGCGTTCAATACTGGAGCGGCTCTCAGCGATTATGTAGCGATCGCGAAACATCCGCGTGCACCGCCGTGGAACGTGAGTTAAACTGGAAGGTGACTGCAATTGGCATCGTAGACCAGTCGAACTAGCTCAAGAGTGGCGCCGCCTGTCCTATAACCGCATCCCCTCTGAAGGCGGCCCTGCGCGATCCTGCGTTGCGCCCACCGCGGGAGGGAGGAAGGGAGACGAGGAGGAAAGGGCCCCACCCCCCCCGCCTGTTCTTCCTCCTCCTCCCCCTCCTTCCCCTCCCGGTCTCCGTTTGAAGCCCATGTTCCAACTGTATTCGAGCGCGTGCGAAGCTGGCAAGGCATCGCAGGCGCAACGTGGAGTTTTGAGCTCCCAAACAAGCGCGTCCATGACAAGGGCGGCGTCCATCGCGTTCAATAAGGGAGCGGCTCTCAGCGATTATGTAGCGGTCGCGAAATATCCGAGTGCACCACCAGGGAACGCTAGTGAACTAGAGGGTGGCTGCCATTGGCATCGTTGACCAGTCGAACTAGCTCAAGAGTGGCGCCGCCTATCCTTTAACTGCGCCCCCTCTGGAGGCGGCCCGACGCGACCCTGCATCGCGTCCACCGAGGAGGAAAGGCCCCCCCGCCTGTTCTTCCTCCTCCTCCTCCCGGTCGCCGTTTGGAGCCCATGTTCCGACTGTCTGTGAACAGGTGCGACGTTGGCAGGGCGTCGCAGGCACAACGTGGAGTTTTGAGCTCCCAAACAGGCGCGTCCATGACAAGGGCGGCGTTCGTCGCGTAGATCCGCGCGCGCAACAAGTATGCGATGCATTGGGTTGCGTCGTAGAGGAAGCCGTTCTGGAGAACATTATATGTGCTTGTGGTGCAGATTGCAGTTCGCCCGCGGGGGATCGAAGCGAAACCGATGACAAACTCAGTGTCGGGCAGCGCGGCTACGGGGACTTGAATGTAAAATGGCAGCGGCAAAAACAGTGGACGTCGATTCGTAAGGCGGAGATTGACAGCGCGTACTTCGGAAAAAAAAAAACCATGTCAATTGCAAATTGCCCTTGGGGTCGCGATGCTTGGGTTGTCTACAATCGAGCAAGTTCTTTCGGAAGGGCGCGCGGAATTGCGAAGCGACCCTTGGTGTCAATATGGGTTCGGATCACAAGACTACTGTTTTACAGTGGGGTTGGATATTCGAGAACACAACCAGTAATAAGCGCGGTGTCAGTTCAAGAGACAAGCAAAAGCCCATTGGCCACCAGACAGCATCGAGACGTACCGAAGACACCTCGCATGCTCAAGTCGCATTATAATGCTCACTTTTGGATTGGGCATCGCGCGCGAGGACTTGGAGAACGCAATCCCCGAACCTCTTCTCCAGCAGACTCCTCCTCCGCGGGAGCGCCATGAACGTCGTGCCATTAACTCTACAACCTGCGAGGTGCAATATACAATTCGTGGACCCGACAGACACGATCGCAGGACAGGATTTCAACCGACGAATCGAACGAGCATGCCGACGCGATACGATCGAACACATCTTGGACCAGGGTAAAGACTTGAAGTGCTTCAGCGGCATCCAGCCGCAGAAAAATAATCATGCGATCGCAACTGTTACATATGATTCTGGCAGCCATACGTGCGACAGACAGTCCATCGTTAATGTGTTCGCTGAGTTGTACGAAATCTCTTGTAATGGCAAGCGCAAGGGGAGGAATCCAGACGCAGCCGGACCTGTTCATGCGATCCCAGCGTCCACACGCACAGGAGTACAAACAACGATGCGAAAACTCATCGCCAATAGGGCTACATGTTCCAAGGGCATCGCTGCAGAAATGCTCGAGTTGGTGGGCCTGCCTTGCGCAAGATATTTCTCAGTCTTTTCAATTCGATCTTGGGGCCCAACTCCCCGTCCCCAGAAAGGTGGAACATACCCTAACCACTGTCTACATTAAGAGTGGTGATGCGCATTCAATTGACAGTAGCCCAGTGGTCACCACATCGTTTTCCCGCCTCTTGTACAATCGCTGACATCCGTTATTGGACGCCGAACAAAGTAACGGCCAAACCGATTTTCTTCCGGGCCGCTCCTCCTTCTCCTCCTCCTCCTCTTCCTCCTCCTTCTCCTCGTCCCCCCCCCTCCTTCTCCTCCTCCTCCTCCTCCTCCTCCTCCTCCTCCTCCTCCTCCTCCGCTAACTGGCAGCAGGCGCCGGCTCGTTCGTTGTTTTTCTTTTGGTCCTCCTCATCCCCCTCCACCTCCCCATTCCAGCCTTCTCCTCCCCCGCCCCCTCTTCTCCTCCTCCTCCTCCTCCTCCTCCTCCTCCTCCTCCTCCTCCGCCTCCTCCTCCTCCTCCTCCTCGTAGGATGCATGTCGTGGGAGGTTGAATTCAGAACCGGCGCTGGTATGTCCCTGGTCGAAACTGGCCCAATCCGGTTTGATGCCGGTTAATCCGGCTTCATGCTGGCTGGTCCGGTCCACTCCCGCTTTATCCGGCTTATCCCCGGGCTTGCCACGGCCTGACCTGGCCCAGCGGCCCGTAGTTGTTCTGACGGAGACCTCCCAGGATTTGCCTCCCCACTCCTCCTCCCCCCAGAGGCTTCCGTGAGCTGTTTTCAAGCCCTCGCCGCGCGCCGCGCGGCCGCGCGTCGGTGGAGCCGCCACCGCTGCCCGCGCTTTCCTGCCGCGCGCGCCGCCCGCGGGCGGTGCGCGGCGGCCCGGGCGGCGCTGTTCCAGGGCGCGGAAGGTCCGCGGGGGTGGGGGGGGGGTTGCGCGGCCAACCTCGTTGGGTGCGGAAGGGGGGGCCCAGGGGAAGGGGGGAGGGGGAGAGAGGGGGCGAGGAAGGAGGGAGGGAGGTAAGGGAGCGAGGAAGTAGGAGGGGGGAAGGGAAAGGTGGCGAGGGGCAAGAGGAGAGGTGGCGAGGGGGAGGAAATGGGAAAGAAGGTGGATGAAGGCTGATGGGCACAATGCCGCGCAAAAGGAGGCGGAGGAGGAGGAGGAGGAGGAGGATGAGGAGGAGGAGGAGGCGGGGGCGGGGGAGTAGTAGTAGTAGTAATAGTAGTAGTAGTAGTAGTAGTAGTAGTAGTAGTAGTAGTAGTAGTAGTAGTAGTAGTAGTAGTTAGTAGTAGTAGTAGTAGTAGTAGTAGTAGTAGTAGTAGTACTAGTAGTAGTAGTAGTAGTAGTAGTAGTAGTAGTAGTAGTAGTAGTAGTAGTAGTAGTAGTAGTAGTAGTAGTAGTAGTAGTAGTAGTAGTAGTAGTAGTAGTAGTAGTAGTAGTAGTAGTCGTAGTAATAGTAGTAGTAGTAGTAGTAGTAGTAGTAGTAGTAGTAGTAGTAGTAGTAGTAGTAGTAGTAGTAGTAGTAGTAGTAGTAGTAGTAGTAGTAGTAGTAGTAGTAGTCGTAGTCGTAGTAGTAGTAGTAGTAGTAGTAGTAGTAGTAGTAGTAGTAGTAGTAGTAGTAGTAGTAGTAGTAGTAGTAGTAGTAGTAGTACTCGTAGTAGTAGTAGTAGTAGTAGTAGTAGTAGTAGTAGTAGTAGTAGTAGTAGTAGTAGTAGTAGTAGTCGTAGTAGTAGTAGCCCACCCCCCCCCTCAGGGGGACCCCCGACGACCATTCTATATGGGAAATACCGTATCGGAACCAATGTTTTCCTACACAGAAGTTTACACAATTTTTAACAATGCAATCGGAACCCCATGCTGCACGCGCCCCCGCGCGCACGGCCCCCTGTACACCATCAAGTGTACTCATGTAGACCTTCACGCCCTGAAGATCTTGTTGTCGCGGCAAAACTTGATCACGTCCCCCATGGCCTTGAACCTGTCCTCCACGCCGATCCAATGGCACCACTGCCCCTCGCGCAGCGCCGTGGCACCCGAAGGGTTGGGCATCGCCGCCGAAAGAGTTGGGCATTGCACCCGAAGGGTTGGGCATTGCACCCGAAGGGGTTGGGCATTGCACCCGAAGGGTTGGGCATTGCACCCGAAGGGTCGGGCACTGCACCCGAAAAGGTTGGGCATTGCACCCGACGCAGTGGGCATTGCGCCCAGAAAGGAGTTGGGCATAGCAGCGGCATAGCAGCAGCATACCAGCAGCACAGCAGCAGCATAGCAGCATCATAGCAGCAGCATAGCAGCAGCATAGCAGCAGCATAGCAGCAGCATAGCAGCAGCATGCCATCATCATACCAGCAGCATAGCAGCAGCATAGCAGCAGCATAGCAGCAACATGCCATCATCATACCAGCAGCATAGCAGCAGCATAGCAGCAGCATAGCAGCAGCATAGCATCAGCATCGCAGCAGCATAGCAGCAGCATGGCAGCAGCATAACCACAGGGACGGGAAGGATACACCTCTGCTCTGTATCCTTTGGAAAGCACAACAAAAGGATTCTATTGGAAAGCCTCACAACAAGAACCCTTTGGAAAATGTTACGAAGGGTTCGTTTTGGAAAGCATCACAAAGGGAATCCTTTGGAAAGCTCCACAAAGAAACACTCAAAAGGAAGCTCCCGCCTGAGAGGTCCCAAAAAAAACAGTCAAAACGAGGCTCCCGCCTGAGAGGTCCCAAAAAAGCCTAAAGAAATCCAAGAGCCACCCCTCTCATCCCTGTAATTGTCTCAAAAAAAACATTAAAAACCCAAAAGTTCCAGAGGAGAACTCCTCGTCATCTTCCAGAGGGCGGGTAAGAAGAGGAGGAAGCGGGGGCGGGGGAGTTCTCCTCTGTTTTTTTTTTTTTTTTTTTTGGGGGGGGTTTTGGGACAGTTACAGGGATGAGAGGGGTGGCTCTTGGATTTCTTTTGTTTTTTTTGGGACCTCTCAGGCGGGAGCCTCGTTTTGAGTGTTTTTTTTTGACCTCTCAGGCGGGAGCTTCGTTTTGTGTGTGTGTGTGTGTGTGTGTTTTTTTGGGACCTCTCAGGCGGGAGCCTCGTTTTGAGTGTGTTACTTGACGGGAAGGATACACCTCTGCAGAAAAGGTTGGGCATTGCACCCGGCGGGTCGGGCATCGCCGCCGAAAGAGTTGGGCATTGCACCCGAAGGGTTGGGCATTGCACCCGAAAAGGTTGGGCATTGCGCCCGAAGGGTTGGGCATTGCACCCGAAGGGTCGGGCATTGCACCCGAAAGAGTTGGGCATTGCACCCGAAGGGTTGGGCATTGCACCCGAAGGGTCGGGCATTGCACCCGAAAAAGGCTGGGCATTGCACCCGACGCAGTGGGCATTGCGCCCAGAAAGGAGTTGGGCATAGCAGCAGCATAGCAGCATACCAGCAGCATAGCAGCAGCATAGCAGCATCATAGCAGCAGCATAGCAGCAGCATAGCAGCAGCATAGCAGCAGCAGCATGCCATCATCATACCAGCAGCATAGCAGCATCATAGCAGCAGCATAGCAGCAGCATAGCATCAGCATCGCAGCAGCATAGCAGCAGCATAGCAGCAGCATAACCACAGGGACGGGAAGGATACACCTCTGCTCTGTATCCTTTGGAAAGCACAACAAAAAGGATTCTATTGGAACGCCTCACAACAAGAACCCTTTGGAAAATGCTACGAAGGGTTCCTGTTGGAAAGCATCACAAAGGGAATCCTTTGGAAAACTCCACAAAGAAACACCCAAAAGGAAGCTCCCGCCTGAGAGGTCCCCAAAAAAACACACTCAAAACGAGGCTCCCGCCTGAGCTGCCCCCCAAAAAAAACCCAAAGAAATCCAAGAGCCACCCCTCTCATCTCTGTAACTGCAAAAAAAAAAACCAAAACAACCCAAAGTTCCAGAGGAGAACTCCTCGTCATCTTCCAGGGGGCGGGTAAGAAGAGGAGGAAGCGGGGGCGGGGGAGTTCTCCTCTGATTTTTTTTTTTGTGACATTTACATGGATGAGAAGGGTGGCTCTTGGTTTTCTTTGTTTTTTTTGTGACCTCTCAGGCGGGAACCTCGTTTTGAGTGTTTTTTTTTGGACCTCTCAGGCGGGAGCCTCGTTTTGTGTGTGTTTTTTGGGACCTCTCAGGCGGGAGCCTCGCTTTGAGTGTGTTATTTGACGGGTAAGAAGAGGAGGAAGCGGGGTGGAGGAGGAGTTCTCCTCTGGAACTTTGTTTTGTTTGGGGTTTTTTTTTGGGACAGTTACAGGGATGAGAGGGGTGGCTCTTGGATTTCTTTGGGTTTTTTGGGGGCCTCTCAGGCGGGAGCCTCGTTCTGAGTGTTTTTTGGGGGACCTCTCAGGTGGGAGCCTCTTTTTTTTGTTTTGTTTTTTTTTTGTGGGGGGGGGACCTCTCACGCGGGAGCTCTCCCACAGAGGATTTGTGTGGGACCTCTCACGCGGGAACCTCCTCCTCCTCCTCCTCCCTCCGCCTTCCTCCTCTGATAGAATTCTCCTCACCCTCCATCCTTTGGGGAAGAGGAGTGGGGCAACGAGAGCGGTTCCTCTTAGCCGTGGGGTTTGGTGGGGGTCCCCTCGAGGGGGGGGGACCTAGTAGTAGTAGTAGTAGTAGTAGTAGTAGTAGTAGTAGTAGTAGTAGTAGTAGTAGTAGTAGTAGTAGTAGTAGTAGTAGTAGTAGTAGTAGTAGTAGTAGTAGTAGTAGTAGTAGTAGTAGTAGTAGTAGTAGTAGTAGTTGGAGGGGAAGGGAGGGGGATCATGATGGTGAGCAGGAGGAGGAGGAGGCGGAGGAGGGGACTTAAAAAGGAGACGGAGGAGGAGACGTAAAAGGAGACGGAGGAGGAGATGCAGGAGGAAACGGAGGAGAAGGAGGAATACGAGGGGACGGATGGTGATGATGCTGATGTTGATGCTCATGATGATGAGGATGATGATTTTGATGCTGATGCTGATGCTTATGACGATGATGATGATGATGATGCTGATGATGATGATGATGCTGATGATGATGATGATGATGATGATGATGGAGCTGATGATGATGACGATGATGCTGATGATGTTGCTGATGACGACCATGATGCTGATGCTGCTGATAATGATGATGCTAATGCTGATGCTGCTTCTGCTGATGCCGATGATAATGCTGCTGATGCTGATGGTGATGCTGCGGCTGATGCTGGATGCTGCTGATGATGACGATGTCGATGCTGCTAATGGTGATGTTGATGCTGATGCTGCTGATGATGATGATGATGATGATTATGATGCTGCTGCTGCTGATGATGGCGATGCTGATTATGCAGATCAGTATGATGATGCTGATGCTGATACTGATGCTGGTACTGGTGCTGGTGCTGGTGATGATGCTGATGTTGATGTTGATACTCATGATCAGGAGTCAGCTGATGACAATGGTGATGGTGATGGTGGTGATGATGAGGATGCTGTTGATGCTGATGATGATGCTGATGCTGAAGCTGCTGCTGATGGTCATGAATATGCTGCTGACAATGATGATGCTGATGATGAGGTTGATGATGATGATGATGATGATGATGCTGATAATGATAATGATGGTGGTGCTGCTGCTGATGATGATGATGGTGCTGATGAGGATTCTGATAATGTTGGTGATGATGGTGATGATAATGATGGTGGTCATGCTGATGATGCTGATGATGGCTGCTGCTACTGAGGATGAGGAGCAGGAGGAGGAGGAGGAGGAGGAGGAGCAGAGGCGCGTCAGTCACCCTCATGGTGCCGTCAGCGTCAGCGTCAGCGTCAGGTGGATGTGGAGGAGGAGAAGGGGGAGGAAGGAGGAGGTGGGGAACCAACCCGGCTTGGTTTGTCAGTGTGTGGTTGTGTGGTCTGCCCCCGAGGATACGCTCTCACCAAGACTAGATCCGCCCTCTTTTTTGCTTTGGCCTGGTCCGTGCTTCCTTTCGCCTAAACCCTGGTCCCCGCCGCGGCGGTGTCAAGGCCCTCCACCTCTCTCTCTCTCTCTCTCCCCATTCTCTCGCCCCCCTTTTCTTATGCAGGTCTCCATCTGTTTCCCCCCTCTCTCTCTTCTCTCTTTTTTTGTTTTCTATATCTCTCTCTCTCTGTCTCTCTCTGGCTCTCCTTCGCTATCCCCATCCATACATGTTCATGTGGGTATGTACTCGTCGGTTGTTAAAAGTAGGTATGGTTGGACGTCCACGTCCCAATCTGCTTCAAGGCGCCCTCCTACTTCAAGGGCCGAGCGGTTGTCCCTCTTCGCTCCTCATGAAGGGGGCCAGCAGGAACCCAGTCTACTCCCAGCGCCTTCCTAGTTCATGCTGCTGCCCACTTCTTCTGACCGACGGGTACAGTGGAGACCCATGCCAAGAAACACCCTACTTGCCTCCAGGGTGCCCTGGGCTTCTTGGGTTTCCAGGGTTTTGCGATGGAAAGCGTGACGCTCCCACGCCAACAATCAACGGGCGGCCCGGGGGTTCAGGGTTGGGTTTCTTGTGGAATGTTACTTGTGGTCGACCCCCCCCACTGCACGTACGTATATATATGTATATATATATATATGTGTGTTTATATATATATATATATATATCCATATATATAAGTGGGGCGTTCCAAACATGGCCTTGCCTGCGAGGATAGAAGGAGTTGTCACCTCTTCCGCGGCGGAAGGCGGTGGATGGGCGGCGGAAGGTCGACGGAAGTAAAACGAGGCCGCCTCCGCCGGCGGAAGGGCGGCGGAAGGTGGCGGAAGGGAAGCATGCGGCCCCAGGAGATGAACACGTTTTTGGGGGGTTCAGGGTTTCCGAAATCGCCCACATACATGATATATCTATATGTATATGCTTCAGTCGGGCCTGTCCCTCTACAGGAGGAATCTTCCAACATAGTTAAAACACAGTCTGGGGACGGTTTCGTGACCACTGTCGACTATTTTGTGGGTCTGCTTGGACTACTTGGAATTATTCGTCCAAAGCCCCCCTGTGTGGGAGGACATGCCCGACCCAAATATTTGCGCAGACGTGTCCCCCTCCTCTCCCGCCCGAAGCCTCCCTGGGTGCAACCTGCGCTCCTGGCGGCGGCGGCTCCCTGCAGCTCTCTCTCCGGCCTCCGCGCCTCCCGCCCCCCTTCTTCTCTCGGTCGAGGGGCGCCCCGGCCGCGGGCCCGGGAGGGTCGAGGCGCAGGTGGAGGGTCGAGGCTCGAGGAGGACCGAGCATCGAGGAAGAAGCTCGAGGAGGAGGAAGATCGAGGGGGAGGGTCCAGGAGTTGGAACGAGGAGGAAAAGGAGGAGGAGGAGGAGGAGGAAGAGGAGGAGGAGAAGAAGAAAGAGAAGGAGCAGGAGGAGGAGGAGGAGGAGGAGGAGGAGGAGCAGGAGGATCGTGGAGGAGGAGGAGGAGGACCAGGAGGAGGAGGAGGAGGAGGAGGATCGTGGAGGAGGAGGAGGAGGAGAAGGAGGAGGATTGGTGCACATTATGCCTCCCTGGCCAGCCCGGGAGGGTGTGCAGTGGGCACGCGAAACATGAAGCCAGCCTGAATTTCGGGCGCTGCGTTTTTTTGTCACACTGGGCTGTCTCCCCCGGTTTCGGGCCGGGGATCATCTCAGGCGATCGCAAACATGGATTAAGGGGGCGTGGATTAGCGACGGGTCCCGTTTCCATGGGAAATCGCGGAATTCCGCCGCCGAGCGAGGCGGCACCGGCCGCATTTTGGGGAGGGTACCTCCCCGGATCCATGGATTTGGCGACCTCGCGCCAAATCCGTGGATCGCTAATCCATGTTTGCGCGCCCCCGACCATCGCAGATCGATGCTGCTCGAAAGACGCCGCAGAAGGGTGGGGTCCAGGGCTCTGCAGGTCGTGATTGTTCGCGGTGGTGCGATTCTATCGCAACGTCGGGTCCTAGCGCATTGCCAGTGCATCGGCGATGCGGTGCGATCCTCCGACTCCATCCGCCCGGGCCCCATTTGGGGCTCTATTGTCGGAGACGGGAGGTCCAGATGACATTGCAGGGCAGTCGCGCCTCGAGGAAGTTCGAGGGGGTCCCAGCCGCCGCGCGCACGATCGAGCTTTCCTGGTCTTTCTCAGCGGCAGCGTCAGAGCATGCGTTGGGTGGCTCAGAGGTGCTGGCAGCAGTCTGCAGTAGTTATCTTCGGGACGGCGCGCTCGCGGTTTTTGTGTCTTGTATGGACATCGAAGTTCCGGCTGTCCAGCTGTTAGCGAAGGTGGGCCGCATCTCTCGAAAACATGTGCCATCCTTGTATTGGCGCCGGCGCAGCACGCTGCAGCACGTTCGCAAAGTGGAGCACTTGTCACGCGCAGAGCTGTGGGCTCTGTCGGCTATCTAGGTGATCTTGTACATGCGTACCCATGCGTTCCCTAACCTCGTTTCGACTAAGGTTCTGCCGGGTCGGAGGTTATAGAACCCCCACCCTGCCAAGTCGATTAGCGAATTGCCCTTTCTCTGTTCTCGAGTGGATGTTGCGTTGACATGTTTTGAGGGTTTGCGCCCACTGGGTCTACTTTCGAATCGCGGTCACTAAAGGGTGTTCTTCTGAAGCGGGGTTTGTATACCCTCGAACAGTGGGCAAGCACGATATCCAGAATCTCTCCAAGGTGAAGTGTGTCCCGGCGTCCGTAGTCGCGCTGCCTGCCCGCGGTGAAGTGTGTCCCGGCGTCCGTAGTCGCGCTGCCTGCCCGCTGCCGTCATTTGAACAGGCTGCTTCTTGGGTGGCCCTGTCAACATCTTTCCAGCATCCTTGTCGCAGGGGTTGTTTGTTCAGTAATTTTATGCTGGGCCACTCAGACACACTACGAGGCTAACACATGTTCAATGGCACCTCTCTCACAATCTGCTCCCAGACCAGTAACCTCAGGAGCCTTTTCAGGACCTTCTCATGACGCTCTCGGGATTCTCTCAGACCCTTTCAGGATCCTCCCGTGACCCTCTCAAGAGCCTCGCAGGAATCTCAGGACCCTTTCTGGCCCTCTCAGGATCCTCTGAGGAACCTCTCATGACCCTCCGAAGAGCCTCTCCAGAGCCTCTCAAGATCGTCTCAGCACCCTCTCAGGACCATGTCAGGACCCACTCAAAAGCCTTCCAGGGCCATGTCAGGACACTGTCAGGACCCTGTCATAACCCTCCGGGTGGACTCTCAGGACCTTTTCAAGAGCCTTAGGATCCTCTCAGGAGCCTTTCAGCCTCTCAGGAGCCTCTCATGAAGGTCTCAGGAGCCTCTAAGGACCCCCTCAGGACCTGCTCAGGACCCTCTCAGCCACCTGCTATTACGGTGTCTTGCTGGGATCCTTGTATCGTCAAAGGGCTTGCCAATGCTGGAGGGCATGGTCGAACACCTTGGATGCTGCCATTGCTGTCTTGCTTTTGCTAATGTCTCTCTCGTGTGTCCGTAAGTCAGCATACACTTTTGTGCGCTAGATGTAGCGCCCTCATACGCGTTTGCTACTGTATCGCCTATATGTTACCCGTGCCACCATCTTGTTGTCGTTCTTGTTCGTTGTTGCTCGCGCGCTCGCCTTTCTCTTGGAACCTTCCACTCAGCTCCCCGTTCAGTCTGCTGTCTTTCGCTCCGTCTAGTCCGCACGTGTGGCTTTGCGTGGATACGGTACACTTCATCGTCGGTGTGGCGGACTTGTCGTGTAGGCCCAGTCGTCCATGTCATTCAGCATGCAGCCAGCGCCAAGATCAGGAAGCTGCTCTCCCAGCAGGCGCCCCTGAGGTTTCCTCTCGCCGAAGAGCGAACTGCGCCTCGGCGCGCTCGTGCCGCCTCGCAGGCGCGACCCGCAGAAGCTCCCTTGGACAAGCGAGCGCTGCAAGTGTCCTTGATGATGGTGGCGAGGACCCCGCTTCGACCCTGGCAGCTCTTGGATCTGTCGCCCGCGTGATACATTGTGGCGCCGTGTGCTGCTGTGGGGCGCGCTCCAGAAAGGGCTGCGCCCTCAAGGAATCGAAGGAATCGGCGGAAGGCGGCGGAAGTATAGCGGGGGCGCCTCCGCCGGGTGAACCTGGCGGAAGCAAAGATCGGGCCTAAGAGATGGCAAGGTGTTTCAGTTCAAGGTTTTCAGAGTTGGCCATGTCGTGCCAGATCGAACCAGCGGCGCCCCAAGGGAGGAATGGTGATGCGGGCGTTCAAAGAAATTCTCATTGAGGGGATGGGAGGACTTTAGGAATGCTGATAAGAAAGAGCCAGTTTGGGAATGCATCTCCCAACGTCGCGCCGAAGCCCGAACGACATCCGAAGGACAAGTGCCTGCCGCTGCGCCGCAAACGCATGCAAGTTGTTGCGCCCCAGCGTCCCCTCTGATGAAGACGGCCTGCGGTTGGACCTTCTTGGAATCACTCCCATAGCGTGGTTCTATTTAGGAGAGTGGAAGGAGTAGAGTAGTTCTGTTCAGGAGAGTGGAAACATACAGGTTTGGATCGTCTCGCTCAGGACATCCTCGTGCCTGGTTTGGCCTCAGATGTGGCCTGGCTTGGCATGATTTGGCTTGTTGACTTGGTTTGGCAAGGCGCCTCGTCTGAGACGTCCTCAGACTTTCCTTACTTTGCGGCCTGGGTTGGATTGGTTTGGGGCTGGTTTCGCTTGGCACGTCCGCACAATTTTCTTGGTTTTGACGAGGTTCTTGCGATTTGCTTGGTCGGGCCTGGTTTGGGTACGGTTTTGCTTGTGATACGTCCTCACGGTTTGCCTGTTTGGGCCTGGCTTGTGCGCAGTTTCTCTTGAGACATCCGCGCAATTTTCTTGGTCTGAGCGCGGTTTCGCCCTCATATGTCCTCACGGTTTGCCTGGTTGGGCCTATGTAGTTTGGGCGCGGTCTGTGGACTTCGCCTACGGCGTCTTTCTAATTGACATGGCTTGATGCGTTTCGAGCGACATCTTGCTTGAGAGGTCCTCCACATGTGTCCCGCATGGTCCGGGTTGTGCCCCCTTCCACTTGAGATGTCCTCAACTGATTCTTATGTGGTGTAGGCTATATGGTGCAATTTACCTGGCCAATAGTGAGTTGTCAACTTCACTGCTCGGGCAGACATCCTACCCCCCCACTCGCAACATGTTTTGCAAAACCCGAGCGGCCGCGATCGTGGTGACTGCTTGGCTCTGACTGGCGCACCTCTGCGGCCTCGCGCGCAGAGCGGCCATCCGGTCTGGCACAGCTCCTGCGGCCGCGACGGCGCTTAGCGGCGGGAACTTCCCGGCGCGTCTCCAAAGGGCCGCGGCGCGCGGGCGCCTCACTTCGGGTCGGTGGCCCGGGCGGGCGCGGTATCAAGAATGACGTCGCCACCGGCGGCATCGATGATTCTGGTCGCGATGCGGTGATGGTAATGGTGACGACACGGCTAATGAGGGCGCCGATCGTGGTGATGATGATGATGATGATGATGATGATGATGATGATGATGATGATGATGATGATGATGATGATGATGCCGTCCACGCGTCGGTGATGAAGGTGGTTTGACTGGTGATGGCGGCAGTGGCGGCGATTGGCGATGACGACAACGTCGCTGATGCGATGGCGCTGGTGAGGGTTATGGTGAGGAAGTGCGTGCGGGCAGACATTCAAGACACATGACACGTTTTCTTTGAACATATGCTGGAATCCATGTGTGTTTGATGAGGTCTATCTTGAAACGCTTCTACAACCAACAGTTGTAGACGGATGTCGGCACGCGCGCGTGGCGGCGCGCGCCCGTCTGGCCCGCATGGTCTTACTTGATTCGGGTTCGTGCGCTGGGTGCCGCATGATAGATCAATGCAGATGCGCCGCGTGGTGAGATGTCAATGCGGGCTCTGGACGAGATTGTAGCTTTCACCATGATCTCAGCAGGTGCGCGCGGGCAGAACACCTGTGACACTTTCCATGACAAGCCCACGTGGTTGTCATCGTTTTTGTCATGAAGAGCTTGCGTAACGAATGCGTTTGGTTTGTTTTCGATCTGTGCGCGCGTGTGGGCTTTGTAGTTTTGTGTCCAATGGGGTTGTGCCAATCTGGCTTTTTTCCAGATGAAGTGACTGCGCGCGCGTCGTAATATTTGACAGAGATGGGGGGGGCGATGCCAAATTGGCTGGGATGGTATGAACTCATATGGGCAATGAGCGATGGGGGGCGTGATCATGTGTACCTTGCAGTGTCCCAGGGTGTCCAAGTAAGTCCGGGCTCGGGAGGGTGGTGCGACCAGAGAATCCACTGAGTGCAATCCTCTGGCGTGCAATGCGTGGGGGGCACCCCGTCGGGTGAACTTATAAGATGCAGCACATGGAGTGCGTAACCTGGTACCTGTGGGGCGCAATCTTCCGAGATGCATTCCCAGGGCCACCTCGCACGCTCGTGCAAGCATCCCACCCGCCCGCCCGCAACGTGCTGGCAAGAACAGACCAGGCTGCAACAGCGACGATGACGATATCGGTGTTGTTGTTCGTGACGGAGTTGGGGCGATCCCAGCCTGTCTGGGATAGTAAGATTTCACATGGCAAACGAGCGATGGAGGCATAATCAGGTGTAAGTTGCAGTGGCCCAGGGGGAATCGCTAAGTCTGAGCCCGGGAGGATTGTGGAATTTATTTTTCTGGGTTCAAGATCATGCAAACTATGTATTGCAAACCCAGCTCGCCTCGCCCTCTCTACCATGCGACCAGCTGTTACCCAGCGGACCAGCGTTAGGACGTTCTCCCAAGCCAGTACAGGGTTTTTCAAAAAGACCTTCTCAGAAGGCCGGGTGTTTCTTCGAAGGAATCGGAGGCCTTGCAGAAAAGCCTCCGAGAATCCGCGGGCGACTTGTGTGCATCCTACCGCGTTGGCGTCTCCCGAGCCGTGGTCGATCCTCGACCTGGGAATTGTGTGGTGTATGTATGCATGCATGCATGTATGTATGCATGTATGTATGCATGTATGCATGCATGAATGTATGTTTGTACATGTGTATGTGGGTATGCATATATACGCGTGTATGTATGTATGTATGTCTGTACGTATGCAGGTATGCATGCATGCATGCATGCGTTTATGTGGGGTATGCAGGTATGTATACTTTCGGCATCAGCATGCAAAGTAGGCATGCATGCATGTATGTATGTATGTATGTATGTATGTATGCATGTATGTATGTATGTGTGCATGTATGTCTGTGCATGTATGTATGTATACATGCATGCATGCATGCATGCATGCATGCATGCATTCATGTATGCATGTGTGTATGTATGCATGTAGGTGTGTATGTGTGTATGTGTGTATGTGTGTATCTAAGTATAATTGTATGTATGCAGATCTGCATGTGCCTATGTATGGCAGGATGTGTGTATATGTGGGTGTATGTATGTGTATGTATGGATGTGTGTATGTATGTATGTAATTATGTACGTACATATGTGTATGTGAGTATATAGGTGTGTCTGTGTGTATGTACGCATGCATGCACGTATACATGCATATATGTATGCATGCATGCATGCATGTGCGCATGCGTGCATGTATGTCTGTATGTATGTACGTATGTGTATGTATGCATATGTATGTGTGTATGCATACATATATTTATATATATATATATATAGATATATTTAGATCTGGCCCTCAGCACCGAAGAACTGTGCACTGTACTGCGCTGGAGCGGAGCTCGAATGGAGTCCAGACATGAGACGGTGCAGAGGGGCGCCTTCCTTGCACAAGAAGGCAGAAGGGCCCCGGAGGTCTCCGCGGAGGCCCCGGAGGCCTCAGGAGTTCCGAATTACAGCCAACATTGATAGTATCTAGGCCTCCTAGATGGGGTCGGAGGATCGCGCCGGATCGCCGATGCATCGGCGATGCGGCTCCACGTGGTGCCCGATGTTCTCCGCGCTGGCGTCGCCAGTCCACTGCCAAAGTCGCCCATGTATAAGCGATGCATCGGCGATGTATCGCCGATGCATCGGCGATGCGTCGCGATCCTCCGGCCCCATCCACTCCGACCCCATCTAGGAGGCCTCTATAGGGAGGATGATCGATTTCCCAAGAGTGCCCATGCACCCTTGCCTCTTCGGTCGTCTTTGGTCCATCCTCCACCGCTTTCGATGGCCAGCCCCGCTCGCTGAGCTTCGGCATGGGCGTCCAGGGCCCTTGCATCCTTATCGCGCATTCCTACTATCAGTTTTGATTGTGGTGCCAGGGATCGGGTAGAAATCCCGATCCTCGAGCCCCAACTCTCCGCTGGGTTGCGGCAGGTTCTCGCAGGCGATTTCTCGCCCCCAACGCCCGACTTGACCACTAAAGGTCAAGCCGCTCAGAAGGAGAGGGGAACTCAGGGATACACCCCCAGGGGGCTGTTCGGACGCGCCCATATCGTGGATGGACGCCCCTCTTGTCGCACACCCCTGGCTGAGGCCCACCATGTTTGGCCCATTCGAAAACCCCGCACAGTAGGGGCTTGGGGTCGCCGTGTCCCCTGTTAGGTTCGTGTCGTGTCGACACGGCGGCGATCCCAGTGCGGGCGTTCACCGCTCTTCCTCCTCCCCCCTCCTCCTCCTCCGCCTCCTTCTCCTCCTCCTCCTCCTCCTCCTCCTCCTCCTCTTCCTCTCCCTCCTCCTCCTTCTCCTCCTCCTCCCCCGCTCCTCCTTCCCCTCCTCCTCCTTCTCCTCCTCGTCCTCCTCCTCCTCCTCCTCCTCCTCCTCCTCCGCGCGACTCGGAATCGGCCGACGTCGAACCCTCAGCGCTGTCAGGAGGCCGCGACCGTCCAAGGTGGTAGGATCCCCGCGGTGTCAGAAAGCAGTGCCGGGGTCGTCACGACACGGACCCGCCTTAGATGTTCGGCGTGGGGGCCCCCTCAGGTACCCGACGTAGCGAAAGAACAGGAGGCATCGTGAAACTCGGAGGAGGAGGTACCATGCTCGTTTTCCCTTATTGGGGCCTCCTGGGAGGACCTCGTCGCCACCGTTGGATTCGCCTTGAAGTTCGGGTCAGAAGGCACCCCGGGAGAGGTCTCGGGGAGTAGCGGTATCGGTACCTTTTGGTCCCCCCAGAGACATCACAACCAGAGCCCTGGACCCCATCATGCTGCGCCATTTCTCGAGCCGCGTCGGTCCGTGAGGGCCCTGGGGCAAGCAGCCGAGTGAGAACGCTGGGCTCGGGAACACACAAAAAGCGAGACGCCAGGATCTCAGGGGGAGGCTCGGCGGCGAGCGATGGGGGGAAGCGAGAAGGGGCGGGCCTTCTCGGAAGGCTCGGAAGTCCTCGGGCCTGCCGAGAAGTTTTTGTTGAGCCTCCCCCGAAGACGCAGAGAAAACTTCCCAGGAGGCCGGAGGGCTCGTGAGAAGCCCCGCCGCCTTCTGAGCGAGGGCTTCCTCCTTCTCGCTTCCTCCCCTCGCTCGCCGCCGAGGGGCGCGGCGCAGAAGCCCGCCTCCCCCTTGCGTTAAGTCGGGCACGTCCCCATACAGGAGGAATATCCAAACATAATTTTAAAACATAGCCTGGGGACTATTCTTTTTTATAGTACCTCTGAACTTCTTAACATATTTGCTGCGTATTTTTCCTGCTCGTCCCCCCTTGCTACAGTCAGGGCGCTGAAGAAGGAACCCTTCTCGTTGGGGGGGGGCTCGGTGTTCCTTGATTGTTTTACAGTTTGGCTTGGGTTTTCCGGAGGTTTTCGATGGGGAATACAAGCTTAACTTTTGGGATCAAGGGGCCTCGTTCCTTATTTGAGGTTCCTTAGGTCAACGCCCCGACTGTACGGGCCGCCCGCGGCCGGCGCGGCCGGCAGACGCCGGCTGCGGCCCGGCGCCGTGCGGCCCGCGCGCCGTCAGCGGCGCGCGCGCGCGCGCCTCGCCCCGTTCGAGGGGCCCGCCCGCCCCCCGGGCGCGCGCTCGGCCGGGGAGTGGCTGGCCGCCCTGGCTCAGCTCGTCCTCGCGGGGCGGCCGCGCGCAGGCTCCCCGGGGGGGCGCTCTCTCCCGAAGCACTCTCTCATGTCCTCAGGGCAAGAGTCTCGGATACACCGCACCGCGCAGTCAAGTGCAGCTGCGTTCTCCAAGAAGAGGCTCAGGCCGAGCCAGATACCCACCCAGAGGGCGGACTGGTCGTCCTCGGCAGAAATCCAACTACGCGCCGTGCCCCCCCCCACCTCATCTCATCTCATCTCATCTCATCTCATCTCATCTCATCTCATCTCGGTCCTGAGGCGAGGAGGGGAGGGGAAGGAGAGGGGAGGAGGGAGGGGAGGGAAGGGGAGGGAGGGGAGGGAGGCGAGCCAGGTGCGCTCGCGTCATCTCTGCCGTCGTACCCCTCCCTCCCAACCCCTACATGGTGCAGATCTTTTCTTTATGCGCACAGGCTGATGTCGAGCAAGGATGATGATCCCGAGAGGGTTTGCGATGCATGGTAAAGCACGCCATAGCACGGTGTAGAAGAGCGCGGCAGAGCAGAGCATGCCGTAGCATGGTTGGGCATTGCGTAGTGTAGCATTGCCTCACAAGGCGTAACATCGCAAAGCATGGCATCGCACAGCGGAGCACAACGCAACATCTCATTGCATATGCCATGGCATGGCACCGGATGCCTTGGAGGGTCAATGGCCCGTTTACGAAAGGAGAAGGCCTGTCCGGAATCCCGGCTCCATGTCCTGCGCAACCGTGCCTGCCCGATGTGAGCGCTTTCGAATGCCAAGTGCCGTCTGGTAGGGGGTACTGTAATAGCGTAAGGCCCTCCTCTCTTCCTTTCGACACGCTGCCTTGCGTTCCCCGAGCCCCCTTCCAAGTCTCCCTGGGCTTCCCGGACAGCTCTGCACGAGGCGTGGCGGATGGCCCGAAGATTTCCGGAAGCTCCAGGGAACACAGACATTGCCGACGGCGACGACGACGCAGACGACGAGGGCGGCGGCGGCGGGGGAAGCTGCGGCGGGCGAGGACGGATGTCAGGGAACAGCACGGCGGGCTGCCAGGCTCGATGGTCTGTCTGGCTTCCTTGAACAATCGGCTCGCACTGGGCCCCTGCACTCCTCACGGGGTCAAGTCGGGTCAGTGCTTTCCAGTCCGGTTGTTTTGTAAGGTCCCCGTGGGGGTTCTACGTCCCGAAAAATCCACGAATCGGCACCGAATGTGTAATCACGTCGAAAGTTTTGTCGGGGGGCATTTTTTTTGGGGGGGGGGGCTTTTGGAAGGACCAAGGACCATGCCGTGGCATGGCGCTGGAAATAATGACGCAATCGCTGCAGCGGGAGCACGATTCGGAACGAGCGGAAGCGCGGAAATGAGGCCAGCGCTGCAGCGGGAACGCGATTCGGAGGACGCGTAGCCTGACATAGCACAGCGTGGCGAAGCCCCACAGTGGTGGGGGGTCTTCCGTGGCCGCACAAATCAAACATCGGCACCGAATGTGTAATCACTTCCGATGGTTTTTTTCGGGGGGCAGGGCATTTTTGTTTTTGATTTCGGGGTCTAATTGGAAGGACTGACGACCATACCGTGGCATGGCGCTGGAAATAACGACGCCAGCGCTGCAGCGGGAGCACGATTCGGAACGAGCGGAAGCGCGGAACTGAGGCCAGTGCTGCAGCGGGAACACGATTCGGGACGAGCGGTAGCTTGAAAATGACGCCGGCGCCGCAGCGAGAGCAGCATTTTGAAAACAAGCCCAAGCGAAAACCCAACTCCCGAGAATCCTGCGTGTAATAAACCAGTGCGCGGAGGGGGGCCAGACATTTCCCGGACGTCCCCAGGGGAAAGGGGAGCAGTACGGTGGCTTCGTGCGGCGATGGCCCGCTTACGGTGGCTTCCGCCAGCGAAGGCGTTCAAGGTTGAATTATGCGACGCGGAAGCACCGAGGGACACGTGAGGCCACTTGACCCGATGGAACTCAACCTTGAACGATCGGGGCCGCGATCGATTTAAGGTGGAACGATCGACGCGGTGTCAACAGCCTTTGCGCGCGCCGACGCCGCACGAACCTATCGTATTCACATTGGGTAATTGTGGAGGGGAGGGAGGACGGGCGGGGCCTCCCTTCCCACGCCCGTCGGTGGTGCTCCTGGTCCGGCTCCCTCCCTGCGCAGGGAGGAGCAGGGGGATCAGAGGAGGAGGAGGAGGAAGAGAAGGAGGAGGAAGAGGAAGAGGAGGAGGAAGAGGATGATGATAGTGGTGATACTGATAGTGATTATGGTCATGACGCTGGTGGTGATGGCTGCTGTTGCGGTGGTGGTGGTGGTTATTGGTTTGTATGTTGTCAGTAGGATAGTGCTGATCATGATGGCGAGGAAGATGGCGAGGATGAGGAAGATAAGCTAATGGGTATCAAGAGCAATCGCAAGAGCAATACCATGCTGGGGAGGGAGAGGGTGTGAGGAGGGGAGGAGGAGGAGTGGGAGCATGAGCAGGATGAGGTTGAGGATGAGTCGGAGGAATAAGATGGGGAGGAGGAGTAGGATTGGCGCGCCATTGTCTGCATTTCTGTCACCCAGTGAACGTCAAAGCAAGCAATGTCTGTCCTCCCTCCCTCCCTTCCTCATCCCTCGTCCCCTCCCATATCCCTCCGTGATGACAGCATCCCTAGAATCCCTCATCCCTCCTGAAGTATTCTCCTCCCTGTCTCCTCATCCCTTCAGCAGCGGACGCTCGTGTGGGCAACCGTGGTGATTGCCAGTACGTGTAGTCCGCTCCGGAGCCGTGCTGCCGCCTGCACTGCTGGAGCGTTCGCCATGAGTCTATGACGTGTCGGCCGTCTGGCTGGCCGCCGTTTCGCAAATACGTACTAGAATTGGGATTCAGCTTGCAGTTGTAATATGTTCGGGCACATCGCGTCCCAGTAGCTATGCCTACTACTATTTGCCGCGAGCCGTATACAGCTGAGCGAGCAAACAGATGTCTCTGATGCGCGTGCGCAGGTGGGTGCGTCCAGGACCTCCTCCTTCACCTCTTCCTCCACCTCGGCCTCCCCCTATTGATAAGGATTCCGCGCATGCTGAAGAAATTGTGGATTCCCGTCTTTCCCGAAATTGGCGAGGCGTTTTGAGCCTCTGTTCAGTCCAGACCACTTAGCAGCTATCGACTCCTACCTGTAGGTAGGCTGCTGGCTTTACTGTTTTTCACTTTCCTAGCCTATGTCGCACCTGTCTTTCTGTCGTGCGTGAGGCTTCACGTGCGTGTGTACCTTCCTGGCTGACTTGGTACCCGTAACAGGATATCTCATTTTTGATTCCCTTGCGTCCAGGTGGACGCGTTGGCAGGAAAAATACAAGTGACCAAACGTCACTCGAAACGCTCGAAGCACAGAGGTGTGGCCAAACGCCACACGAAGCACTCGAAGCACGCGGGCGTGAACAAACGCCATACCTGAAGATGACGACGGATGAAGACGACGGTGATAGATCTGGTGAGAGATGCGCCGCCATTTGTCGACAGGCACTCGAACTTCTTCGACCGAGCAATCCAACAATTCCTCAACGCTTCTCCTCCCCCCTCATGTCCCTCATTCCTAGTCCCTCGCCTCCCTCTCTCATTCCTCGCCCCCCCCGCCTCTCCTTCCTCTGCTTCCCTCCTTCGATAGCCACGCGCACGCTACCCGATAGCGAGGTGGCAGGCCCCGGCGCGCAGGTGGTCGCAGGGGGCAGACTCTCGTACGCACTCTCTGTGAGGGAGGTCTCGGGAGGCCCTGCGGCGGGCTCCGCTCAACCGCTGGCCGCTTCCTTCAGCCCGCAGGCTCCACGGGCTCGCAAGGGCTCTGCAGCCTATCTCGCGCACCGGCCGCTGGGGCCTCGACCCCCACCGGCCACTGGCGCGTGTGGCGCCAGTGCGACACCGCCAGGCACCCAGATCTCCGACGATCTATGACTTCTTCACTCCCGGCGCTTGTCCCCGATATCTCGGCCCTTGGGGCCCGTGTTGGGGCCCCGGGACCACCTAACATCTTGACCTGGGACGAGAAGCTACCCCTGGGCAAGCGGTTGGGACTTTTGGGGCCGCGGATGGAAAAAGATCAGATCGGCGGATGTCAGGGTGCAGCCGGATGCTCTTGACCTCTTGCTTGGCATCGCTCGGACGTGTGAATTTTTCCTCCGGCGAGGACCATCGAGGAGCATCCTTGATCACTTGGCGAAAAAACCACGCACGAAACCGACAAAAAACACAGGGAATGGACGTCCGAGCGATGGCCAGCTTGCGGGCAGGAAAAAGGTACAGCACAAACGTGTCGCCGTCGGGGACGCCTGTCCCAGGGCGGCCCTGCGGAGTTGATGCCCCCACGTGGCACCGCAGGGCTGTGAACTGCCCGGCCGCCCTGGGACAGGCGCCCCCGACGGCGACAAAATGTCCAGGAGGGAAAAAAAACACAGACACAATTAATCGCCGATTCCCCAGAAAATATAGGAAAATATGGGAAGCGGGGGGGAAGACAAAAACCGTCAAAATATGTGGAAGTATGGGGGAATCCTGTTATTCGTGTCTATCTATTGGTGTGTCCCAGAACCCCTTTAAATGTCCATGTTCTACCGCTCTGCGCCCGTTGAGATTTGGGCGCCCGGGTCGCGCAGGGAGGCGCCGCCCCAGGCCAGCAGGCGAGGCCCCCCGCCGGTCGCGGGGCGAGGCTCCCGCCGAAATGCGGCGCAGCGGCGCCCTCCCCGCGCGAGGCGCCCCGCCCGCGCGCGCGGTGCCCGGTCTCTCGGCACGTGCCCCGCCCCCCGCCTTCAGGGGATGGCCGCCGCGGCCTCCTAGGACTGCGGCGGTGCAGGCGCCGGGGTGCTCCCAGTGGAGGGTGCGGCCGAGTCGGGAGGGAGGCGCGCACCCCAAGAGTGAAGTCATGATTTTCTGACTATTTGGGTGTATTTTTAGATTATTTTTCCCAACCATCCTGTGGTGTTGGGTCCTCGTTTTGAAGAGACGGTGCCCCGCGCCTCCTCCTTCCTTCCTTCCTTCCTTCCTTCCTCCTCCTCCCCCTCCTCCCTCCTCCCCCTCCTTGCCTCTGCACTCGGCACACCTCTCACACGTTTCGTAGCCCCATGGGGAGCTCCACCGAAGGCCCCAGTGGTTGCTCTCGCATGCGTTTCCCCCACCCTGGGCAGCGTTTCGTGGCCCCATAGGGAGCTCCACCGAAGGCCCCAGTGGTTGCTCTCGCATGCGTTTCCCCCACCCTGGGCAGCGCTTCGTGGCCCCATAGGGAGCTCCACCGAAGGCCCCAGTGGTTGCTCTCGCATGCGTTTCCCCCGGGGTCTCGTCTCAGGAATGCGACTCTGCGGGTTGGGAACACAACACCATGGACCAGTGTGCTAAAGCTGTGTCCTTCGAGAGTGATGTTCTGTTTATCGACCTGAACAATATCTACGGACGAGTATCGCACTACCAGTAATTCCGCCAGGCCAGGCTCGTCGATTTCAACCTCGGGCTTATACAGTGACACGTGAACCTTATTCTGGGCCCTGATGCCGAAGCTCCTGGATGTTATCTCCCTTGTTTTTTTGTTTCACGCCAGTGGCGCTGTGTTAGCTGGTTATTCGCTTGCTACCTCGGTCATCAAAGTTCTTCCCCACTGGCCTCTTAACGATCTGGCTCGTGAGTTCCCAGCCGTTATCGTGCGCAACGTTGTCGAGGGCGTCCGCGCTCAGAGCCTAGGGGCGCCCGAGTTCATAGCTGAGCAATTAAGCGGTGCAGGCGAGCTCCTGGCCATCGGCTGCCGTAACCTTCAACTGGTCCCGCCGAATCGCGAGACCCGTTTCCTGTCCTCGTCCGACGAGCTTGCGACTGCCATGGACAATATGTGGGGCGACTACAGTTTCGAGCGGAAGAACACGCGCTCTCTGGGCACGGCCTCACATGTAGGCAAGGCGTGTGATGGCCACGACATTCAGGAGGCTTGAGACGCGTGCCCGGCGGTCTATCAAGCGGTTTAAGCTCCAGCAGCCAGCAGCAAACGTAGCCAGCATCCAGCGGGCGGGGCCTCGGGCCACAGCACCGTGGGGGTCGGCAATTCGTGGTCTCAGTGGCAGGCAAATCCGCCAACCCCGTCGGTGAGCAGTGCGTAGCACACACAGGGGCAAACAGGGAGCTGCGGTGGGCCTCGAGTTGGCCACGGCCAGGACTGGGCGCATCCTGGGCCCCTCTGGGCCCCTTCAGCTGCCAGGTCATTGGTTTTGGGCACGTGCAGTTTGGTTGGGCAGGCCTGGCCTAAGTCTTCCGAGGCAGGTGTTGGTCTCGGCGGTCAGCGGACTCGATCGAGAGGGCCCGCGACTGTTGGGCCTCTGCCGCTAACCCTGCCCACGTCTACGTGTTGTCTGTCCAGAAGCTTGGCTGGC
Source organism: Prorocentrum cordatum (assembly GCA_963575745.1). Classification (NCBI taxonomy): domain Eukaryota; class Dinophyceae; order Prorocentrales; family Prorocentraceae; genus Prorocentrum; species Prorocentrum cordatum. Next base: position 214,518 of record CAUYUJ010018005.1, read on the forward strand.
GCGCGCCACCTGATGGCCGCCTCGTCACTGACTTCGGGGGGGGGGAATGGATTTAACCAAGCTGGCCCCTGAACACGTCTGCTGCCTAGCTTCGAGAGCTGCCCGCGACATTTCTGACGTCGATGCTCTGGAGGAGGAGGAGGTGGAGGAGGAGGAGGACGGAGAAAGAGAAGGAGGAGGAGGAGGAGGAGGAGGAGGAGGAGGATAATGAGGAGGAGGAGGAGAAGGAGGAGGACGGAGAAAGAGGAGGAGGAGGAAGGAGGAGGAGGAGGAGGAGGAGGAGGAGGAGGAGGAGGAGGAAAGGGAGGAGGAAAGGTAGGAGGAAAGGAAGGAGGAGGAGGAGGAGGGAGGAGGACTCCGAGGGGCGGGCCAGCGGAGTCCGCCCGGTCTTCCGGGAGCCGTGGGCTGGCCCCCCATGGAGGGCCGCGCCTCGGCTCGGGCCTCCGAGAGCCCCGCGGCGTCCGAGCCAGCCCGGGAGCGCTCCTTTCCCAGCCGCCGCGGTGCCGATCGATCAGAGGAGGGACAAGGTACACACTGTTCGTTTGTAGGTCTTCGAACATTCCTTGATTTCTTTTGGGGGGGGGGCCAAGGTCCTCTCATTTCTATAATTGTTCTGTCCTGGGCCTCTTCCTGGCCACCAGGGGGCCAGGAGCAATTAGAAACGGGCACAATTAGAAACGAGCACGATTAGAAATGAACGATATGTACCCATACCGCTGCCCTCCCCTCGTGTTCCCCTTTTCGGGCCTCCTGATTCGCATCGAAATCCTGGTCCGAACGTGCCCCAGGGATGCCCGGGGAGTAGTGGTATAGGTACCTGTTGGTTTCCCCAATGCGGCGCCGTCGCGGGAAAAGCGACGCTGACCTTTCCCAGGCCTGTCAACGCAAGGGAAGCACGCTCTCGCGACGGCGTTTTCGTTGTCCCCGCTGGGCCGCCGACCGCGACGCATACTGTAGCCCGCGACTGCTCTGCTGCGCTTCGGTGCTCCAGACTGCGGGGCAGGATCTCGAGAAGGCGGCGATGGGTTTCTTCCCTATGTCTGCTGAGGTCGTGCACAGGCCCTGAGTGGGAGCATGAATGCAGCCCTCAGTTGATCAACCTGCCGCCTGAAAGGGAACCTCACAGGCAACATTTTCAGAGGCGGCTCTGGTCGTTCCCCTCTTTGCTCCATCGCACGCAGAGCAGGATGGGCTCTAGTGATGCTCCACGAGGAGGAGGATGAGGAAAGGAAGGGGGAGCGGGCCCCTTTTCTTTTCGAGACGCCTCTGAAGAGGCGGACGCTTCAGAGTTCGCGTCTTGCTTCGTTTTTCCCTATTTCTTGAGTGCTGCCCTCTTGACAGAGGAAGACGAACCAGTAGTGTTATTCCTATCTGACTCGTGGGATGCCCCTGGCGCCTCAGCGTGTGCGACGATGATGATGCTGATGCTGATGCTGTTGCTGATGATGCTGATGGTGGTGATGATGATGCTGATACTGATTATGCTAATGGTGATGCTGCTGATGATGCTGATGCTGACGCCGATGATTATGATGCTGATGATGATCATGGTAATGATGATGGTGGTGATGATGGTGATGCTGCTGATGATGATGACGATGACGATGACGATGATACTGATGCTGAAGATGATGCCTGATGATGTTGATGATGATCATGCTGCTGATGATGCTGATTATGGTGGTGATGATGATGATGATGATGCTGATGCTGCTGATGCTGATGATGATGCTGCTGCTGCTGATGATGATGCTGATGATGATGATGATGATGATGATGATGATGATGATGATGATGATGATGATGATGATGATGATGATGGTGGTGGTGCTGATGCTGATGATGGTGATGATGATGATGATGATGATGATGATGATGATGATGATGATGGTGGTGGTGCTGATGCTGATGATGGTGATGATGATGAGGAAGAGCAGGAGGAGCAGGAGGAGCAGGAGGAAGAGGAGGAGCAGGAGGAAGAGGAGGAGGAGGAGGAGGAGGAGGAGGGGGAGGAGGAGCAGGAAGAGGAGGAACACGCGGCAGGCACGCGGCGGCGAGAGCAGGCGACGGAACGAGCATCCCGGGCGAGCGCCTCAGCCGCGCCCCCCGCACGCCGCTCCCCCTTCGGTTCCCCCGGCTCACGCTGCTGCTGCTGCTGCTGCCGCCGCTGCTGCTGCTGCTGCTGCTGCTGCTGCTGCTGCTGCTGCTGCTGCTGCTCCACTCCTCCTCCTCCTCCTCCTCCTCCTCCTCCTCCTCCTCCTCGTCGTCCTCCTCGTCCTCCTCGGCCCCCCTTCCTTCTGGTTCCCGTCACTTCCGCAGTCCCCCCCCCCCCCGCTCCCTCCCCTCAGGGAGCCGAAAACGGCACGCGCGTAAACTTTCGAAGCTCCGCGCGGATTTCTTGGATCGGCGCTTGGCCCCCCCCTGGCGGCGCCTCCGACGCCGCCCCTGGCGCGCTCTGCGCGCCAGGGAGGGGGGTCTGGCGCCGATCCAAAAATTCGCGCGGAACTGCTTTCTGTTCTTCCAGTCTAGTCACTCCTTCTGCCCCCCCCGCTCCTTTTTCTTTCCCCCTCGTCTCCCCTTCCTCATTCTCCTCCCACTCCCACTCCATCTCTGGGCAGAGCTGTCCCGCCTGGGCTGGCAAGGGCGACGGTCCACCACTTGCCTTTCCACGTGGGGTGCGCGTGCTTCCCTCCAACCCCCCCTGCCAGCGGCCAGCGGGGAGCCCTCGCTCGGCACCCTCCGCCCACCGCCGTTCCGCACCCGTCCGACCCAGCTCCGGGCGAGCTTTCGCCTGGCGAGCGCCCGGCGGGGTCGGCCTGGCTCGGCGGGTCGGGCTCCCCCCCCCCTCGTCTTAAGTCGGGCGTGTCCCTCTACAGGGGGAATGTTCAAAAATAGTCATAGATGGTATAGGGACGATTAGTTGATTATTTTTGCAATTTTGGGGTATTTTAAAACATATTTTTCGTCCAAAATCCCCCTGTAGGGGACATGCCCGACTCAACCCTCGTCCCGTGGTCAAGGGAGGATAACCCACCCGGACCGGACCATTTTGGCGTTTGCGAAGCGGCCCTGGGCGTTCACGAAGCAGCCCATGCCCCGTTCGATT
>CAUYUJ010018006.1:0-32147 GCA_963575745.1 Prorocentrum cordatum
CTCCTCCTCCTCCTCGACCTCATTTTTCTCCTCCTTCTCCTCATCCTCCTCCTTCTCCTGCCTGTCGTCGTCCTGCCTATGTTCTTCATCCTCCCCCCTCTTTCTCCTGCTCCTCCTCCTTCTCATGTTCCTCTTCCTTCTCCTCTTTCTCCTCCTTCTCCTCCACCTCCTGCTCCTACTGCTGCTCCTCCTCCTCCTCCTCCTCCATCACCTCCTCCTCCTCCTCGATTCCTCCTCACCCACGCGAGAGATCGGATCAGATTGACACGCAGCATGCCTCCAAGCCGCATGTTATCATTATTATTCGAGCGTTCCGTAATGCGCCCATGCCGCCTCCGAGCGGGTGGAGGAGGAGGAGCAGGAGAAGAGGAGGAGGAGGACGGAAGGAGGAGGGAGGACCACGAAGATGAGGAGGACGCCATCTCCTGTGTCCTCACCCGTCTCTTCTCGTTGATATTCTCCCTCCCCACTTCACTCCTCGTCGCCCACTCCCCTCCACATCTCCCCTCTCTGCCGTCTCCAATCTCCTCTCCCCCTCTCCTCTCATCTCTCCTATCTCCCCTCTCTTTTGCTGCTGCTCCTGTTCCCCCGCCATCCTCCTTATCCTTCTCTCGTCTTGTCTGCTCCTCTCTCCCTTTCCCCAGTATCTATCCTCCTAGCTCCTCCTCTCCCATCCTCTCATATCTTCTCTTATCTTCTCTACTCTCCACCTTTCTCGTCTTATCTCATCCTCCTGCTCCTCCTCCTCCTCACCATCATCATCATCATCATCATCATCATCATCATCATCATCATCAGCATCAGCATCAGCATCAGCATCAGCATCAGCATCATCATCAGCATCATCATCAACATCATCATCAACATCTACATCAGCATCCATCATCATCAACCTCCTCGTCTGCTTTTAGCAATCAGCTATCAACGTCATAATTCCTCAATCTCTTAATCATCATCATTCTGCATCTTCATCAGCTTCATCATCAGCATCAGCGCATCCTCGTCATCTACTGCATCATTCATATCTTCATCTAATCATCATCCTTCAGAATCATCATCACCATCTTCATCATCATCATCATCATCATCATCATCATCATCAGCATCAGCATCATCATCATCATCATCATCATCATCATCATCATCATCATCATCATCATCACCATCATCATCATCAGCAGCAGCAGCAGCAGCAGCAGCAGCAGCACCATCATCGTCATCATCATGAGCATTATCATCCTCGTGCTTCCTCCCCTCAGCATTTACAACATACGAGTACTACGATCCTCTCTCCCATGGTGCTGTCTATATGTTCCCCCGCCTTTTCGCAAAAGGTCCTTCGCACAGTATTGTCTCGAGCTGGTTTTCGATCTGGCTCAGTCTAATCAGAACAATCTCGGCCTTTCAAAACTGATACTCCCGCTTCAGCGTCCGCCACGTGGAGTGACCTCCATAGAGCCTCCATTTTGCACAGATGGGTGGCACTTCGTGTTCAAAACGGGGTTCTCGCCTCAGCGCCGCGCACCTCGCCCGAACGAGCATGAACAGCTGCGAAGACATGGGCGACGGGTCCTCTGCGGGCCCTGGGCTCCCCACGGGAATCTCAGCGCCCACGCGCCCACGCATTCTCGAGATTCCTGCATGCGGCAGCTGCACGGACGGAGAGCGGCTTCTGCTCACGGTGGAGCCATCGCTGGAACTCCGAGGAGGAGGATAGAGGAGGAGGATAGAGGAGGAGGAGGAGGAGGAGGAGGAGGAGACGGAGGGGAGGAGGAGGAGGAGGAGAGGAGGAGGAGGAGGAGGAGGAGGAGGAAGGGGGGTGACAATTCCATCGATCCTCGAAGGCGAGGCCCTGCCTTCCTGGCGCACCCTCGTGTGTGCTTGCATCGTGCCTGGTTCTTCCTCCGACGTGGCAGGGTGGATCGGCGGCGCGCCCGGGGGGGGGGGAAGCGAGAAGGCTAAGGCGCAGAGTTCCTGAGACAGAGAGAGAGAGAGAGACGAAGGAGGAGGAATGAGGAGGGAGGAGAGGAGGGCGAGCGAGGAGGAGGAGGGAGGAGGGGGAGGAGGAGGAGAAGGGAGGAGGAGGTGGATGGCGAAGTCGGTGCGCGTAGGAGCGAGGAGGGGAGGAGGAGGAGGAGGAGGAGGAGGAGGAGGAGCGAGGAGGAGGTGGATAAGGCGCAGAGCTCCTGAGACAGAGAGAGAGAGAGAGAGACAGGGAGCCCGCGCGCCAGAGTCCGCGCGAGGGGACCCGGCGGGGCGGGGGCCGGAGCACCAAGGGGAGCAGAAGCAAGGCTGTGCAGTCGTCACGCGGAAAGGGGGGGCGATCCTGCCTCAGCGCGGGGAGATCGCTGGACACCTCGTTTGACATGTACGGCCACTGGCCATCGCTCGGACGTCCATACCCTGTGTTTTTTTCGGTTTCGTGCGTGGTTTTTTCTCCAAATGATCAAGGATGCTCCTCGATGGCCCTCGCCGAAGGAAAAATGCACACGTCCGAGCGATGCCAAGGCCATTCCGTTTCGCATGCCTGACTACGCACTAGAAGGTTTTCTGTATAAGCCACAAATCAGCAGCAACAAACAGAAAAAACTAGCGCTCGCCGAATGGCAGATCCATCGGATGCTGGTCTTTCAAGGGGGCGCATCCTCTTGTGACAAAGAAGGCGTTTCGGAATTCATGAGGCGGGGACTTGGGGCGGGAGGGTGTGTTGCAGCATCGCTGATGCATCCAGGGTTTGCTTTGCTCTCCTCTCCTCCTCTTCCTCCTCCTCCGTTTTTCTCCTCCTCTCCCCTCCTCTTCTTCTTATTCTTCTTCTTCCTTCTTCTTCCTCCTCCTCCTCCTCCTCCTGATCATCATCCTCTCAAAGATCGATCTGCAGATCTGTCCCAGGGTGCGTTCGAAGCATATAACCTCAGACGAACCGCTCAACGTGGCGACGAGAACCCCCCTCCCCGGAGGCCCAACAACCTCAAGCCTCGAAACTCGAACCTCGAAGCCCTCCTTCCGTTGCCCGCTCCTCCTCCTCCCTCCTCCCTATCCTCCTCCTCCTCCTCCTCCTCCTCCTCCTCCTCCTCCTCCTCCTCCCTCCTCCTCCTCTTCCTCCTCCTCCTCCTCTTCTTCTTCTTCTTCTTCCTCCTCCTCGGGTCCTGACCACGCGGCTCGCGGCCAGCTCGGGTGCGCCTTTGCTGCCCGCGTGGCCCCCGGGCCCGCCGAGCGCGCGCGCGGCCCAGGTGGCGCTGGGCGGCAGCGCTGCTCGTCCTCGGGGCAGGGGGGGTGCAACATCAACAAGGGCTCCCAACTTCGCGCTTTGCGCTACGCGAAGCGCGAATAACTTCGCGCTCTCGCGCCGCCCCCCCAAAGGAAGAAAGGGAGGACGAGGAGGAGGGGGAGAAGGAACGAGGACCGCGAAGCGCGAATAACGTCGCGCCCTCGTGGGAGCCTTTGCGTCATCCACCAGAACCACACTGCACACACCACTCCTCCCAACTGCAGCTCAGGGCTGCCAGCTGGAGGGGTTTGACAGGCAAGAGGGCCGCTTGTTTTCTGGGCGGCCACACTGCGCAGCAATGCAGTAGGCGGCGAACTCTGCCGCCTGGGGGGTCTGAGGGAAGTGGCCGAGGGGTGGACCCTACATTATACGCTGCACATCTCCTGACAGCGAGACGGAGACCACAGCCCGCCCCGCCCTGGAGATTTCGCACGACACACTTCTAAGACATTAGCCGCCGACGTACAACTTACCCTGGGGCGCAGTAGACGTGCGCGAGGGACCCCCAGCCCAATGAACTTTGAAGCCCGATTCGGGCCCATCAATAATACAAGTGGGCCTCGGAAGGATTCATTTTGGGTGCGCGCGCAAGCCGCGGGCGCCCCGCAGGGTCGCCATCCTCTGTGAGGTCCCCGGGGGAGGAGCCAGAGAAATGGCGTGCCCGAGGGCTTCGTCTCCTTCAGACTCCACCGCCGAGCGGAACCACGGCCCATGAAAGGCTGTCGTCGGGCGCCTGCCTGCACAGCGGGCACAAATCCTCAGGCACGGCACGCCCCGCCGCCCGCGCTCCAGTGCGGCCGAGGGCTTCGTCTCGTTCAGACTCCGCCGCCAGGCGGAACCACGGCCCGTGAAGGCTGGCGTCGGGCGCCTGCCTGCGCAGCGGGCACAACGCCTCAGGCATGGCGCGCCCCGCCGCCTGCGCTCTAGTGCGGCGCCCGCCAGACTGCGCCGCGCACGCGCGCCGGCCTCGATGCCACCTCCTCCTCTCCGGAGCGCCGTGCGCCTGCTGGGGTGGAAGCTGCGCGCGCCTCTGATCGTGGCAGTTACGCAGAGGTTCGGAGGAGGGGGATGAGGAGGAGGAGGGGGAGGAGCAGGAGGAGGAGGAGGAGGAGGAGGAGGAGGAGGAGGAGGAGGAGGAGGTTTTTTTCCCGCGAGCACAGCGTGGGCGAGCACCTCGCGTCCACCTGCGACAGACCTGGTTAGACCTCCGCGCCGCCTGAGGCGGCGGAGGAAGACTGGGCCTCTACGCCGCTTCCAGCGGCGGAGGAAGAAGCTCTGGCAGCAATCCCAATCGACTCAAGAAACTCAAATTCCTGGGTCCTTGACAGCGCGACCACCTCTCCAGGCAGTCTTTCTTTCTTATAAGGATGCTTACCTGCCAGCAATCGATTACGCCGAGTCTTGGCGTTGTGATCCCTCGGGTCCTTAGGACATCCTGTAAGTAGACCACAAGCCCTGGCGCTCAAAAAGGCGCCGCACTTACGACAGAAAGTATAGTGGCCTATCCGAGACAGCTTGTGTCGCCTTGGCCCCTGCAAAGGAGCCCCGTCGACACGTGCTATTTCCTTCCACTTACCGTGGGAGGAGAAACCCTTCCTACAAAACTTACGAGACAACACCAGCTTGGCCTTATAGCTGTGGGCCCGTCTGGCGCAATTCACACACCTCCAAGACCCCCGATCCCACTCCAGGACGTGACGAGACTCAGGAGGAGGCAGCACCGCACGGCGCGGCCGAGGGCCAGGGGGCTGGGAGGCATTCTGAAGGCGGCCAGTAGTGTCATCAAACGTGCCTATCTTACAAGTCATGTCACCGACAAGCCCAAGAACAGCACTTACTTCTTTGACCTAGACACCCACGTGTCACGGACATGCGGCGGGATGGCGTCAAGCTTGGCGCCCTCCTTCGCTTGAAGGTCGGCGCATTGATTCCCGAGGTAGTTGCAAAGCTCGAGTCCCTCGAGCTGATGGGCATAAGCCTTTTTGGAATGCGCTTTGACCTTGACGACGACGAGGTCCCCCTCCCCCGAGAACGAGTCTTCAATCGCATTCCAAATCATGTGCCATAAATCGGCATGCGGTCGCCTGGCTTGGCGGCACCAGACTGGGCCTCGCCTGAAGCCCCGAACGACTGTGGAATTATCGATCCCTACCTGAAGAGGGGCCGTGCCGTGCCGAAGAACATTCAGAAAGCCATACAATTCTGCCCTAAGCACACTCTGTGCCTGCCTAACACCTGGAACCGTGCCATGCATTGCTTTGCGTACGTTACCCTGCTGATCTACAAAGCAAAAGCCCCAACCGAACGCTTTCAGCCCAGAGACCCCGACCCCCGACCCATCCGAGTAGGCCAGGCCCGAGAGAAGGGGATCGCCCCTGTACTCGGGGTCCAGGGTCTCAATGCTGGGCGCGACGTCCTGGAAGGGGTCCCCCAGTGGGTGAGGCGCGAGAGCCCTGGAGAAGAGGTGGGAGGAGGAGCCCGAGGAGGAGGCACGGTGGATTATATCTGGATAAGATTCACCTGCAGCCTGGCGCTGCTCCTGAAAAGCTGGACACTTACAGAATCGATGGTGCTGGTTACCGATGGCGTGTCCGCATTTTTGGCAGCTTCGATCTTCCGAGTGGCCGGCTCTCCAAACCTTATCTTGCGTCCAAAAATCGCCACACAGGAAAGCTAGCATTGCCGACTGCTTCTGGCCCTTCTTCTTTTTTGTCCTGACTGCCGCACGACAAGGCTCAAGGAAGGGCTTCCGAAACGGCATGCCACGCTGCGTGGCCCAGTCGGTGAGCTCTTGATCCTCCAAACGAAGATAGATATACTTGCGCAACGTGCTGGGCGCCGATCGGCGCATATCAAACAGTTCACCAGTGTGAATGCGAATGGTATGCCAGCTAGGCCAGGACCAGCCCAGCCGCTGCAGCGTAAGATTACAGGCAGACGCAGGCCCTCGAACTTGGCTCCAGGGGCGATCTAGCGGTTGACTCCGTCTAGTCGCTTCGCGAGACATTTCCCTGCGCCAGGCCCTGGCCATATCTACCTGATGCACCCCATTCCAGGCCTGCGAGGCCCACATGCAAATCGGCTTCTGCGAACCCTCGACCACAGGATCAACTTGATGCGTCCAGAGTCGGAGGACTCTGTCTCGACCAACCGCACTACCGCCAAGGCTGCCCGATACCATGACCCGCATTCTGTTCAGGGAAACAGGCGAGACTCCTAAACAGCTAGACCCGTAGGTCACGGACGGGATCACACCTTGGCGGACAACCCTGGCGAGGCGGGCCCCTTGCTTCGAGAGGGCTTTTAATTTAGACTTGCGCTGGCATGCATATTTAAATCGCTTCTGCATTTTCTTCCTCTTGCGAACCACGGCGCCTCCAGCGCTATCCACTCCCAGCTGGGAACTGGTGTTGGCGATGGCAAGACCCAAGTCCTTGGCCCAGGCAGCGCAGCGATTCCGAGCCGAGGCCGCGGCGACGAGGATGCACCCTTTACCGCGGGCACCACGGGAGACAGGGATGCGCCAGGTACCTTCAATCTCACGAATATAGAAGGTGACAGCAGCCTGCAGAACAGTGAGACATTGCCAGGCTCCTCGGACCTGGATACTAAGATCATCGACAAACAGCTTCATCTGGAGGCGAGCCCCCCAGGCTTGATGTATAGCATCGGTGACATGCAGCACCACCATCTTGAGCGCCCTGGTGCCATCGATCGACCCAGCCACGACGGCCGAGAAAGTTTGAAGCGACTTCTTGGCTAGGACCCCTCGAAAAGCAACCAGCCTAGTGGACGTGTAGATACTGATAAGAAGCTTGGCTAGCTGCTGAGGGAAACCGCAAAGAGGGGCAACCACCCACAGAGCATTCATGGTAACATGTTCAAACGCACGCGACAGGTCCAGCACTCCCGTCACCGACACCTCCCCCTCACGCGCCCCCTCATCGTGCACCATATGGTGCCACGCGGCCTCTTCGGAGCCCCCTCCAGGGCCCCCGAAGCCATATTTGCACTTGGCAGAGCGCTCCCAGTCGTGAAAGAGGCCAGAGTGAGCTCGTTCTACCACACGCATGAGAGAGGGGAGGAGCCCAATCGGCCGAGTGCCTCCCGACTCCTTGGAAAGTAGGAAGTATATAATGTACCTTACCTGCGAAGGGAACTGTGCCGTGCGAGAGATAAACATCACCAGCTGAATGAGGCAGTCTTTGCCTTCGTCCGAAAGCCAGGCCCACCAGCGTGGGTGCCAGTGGTCGGAGCCTATTCCCGTCCTGGCAGGAAAACTCAAACATATTTTGGTAAACTGCTGGCGGTCCAGGTGAACCAACGGATGGGCGAAAAAAGCGGCCTCCCAGGGTCGGTCCGAGGGACCCGTGCTTTCCTGTCCATGGGAGCCCCAAACGTCGAACCATTCTTGCGCGGCCCTGTCGGCCGCTTCCTGAGGATCAGCAAGCTCGAGGTTGGAGACGGAGTAACCCGTGACGGGAGGAAGAGGGGTACGCCACTTGCTGATCCTATGAATGAAAGAAGAGCCTGCTGCCGACTCTTTCTTCAAACGTTCACGCCATTCTTTCGATCGTGCGGCTGCCTGCTGCCGTTCGATGGTCTGAGCGTTGCCAACTGCACGACGCTGGAGACCCATGATCTCAGGGGCCTGCTCCATGAGCGCTGGGCCCTCGAGACAAAAGGCGCGATATCGTTCAAACTGGGCGATTACGTGCTCAGCCTCCTCCCCCAAGTCGTGAACCAGCCGAACCCTTCCCCCTTCGATGCGACGCTCGAGCTTCGCTCGTCGCGCGCGTGCACGCAGCCAGGTGCCCTCCTGCTGGGCAGCCTGTGCAAGAAACATAAAATCACTGGCTCGAGCGGCGACCCACCGCCAAGCTCGGGAGCTACGTGTTCCCCTGGGGCGCGCTTGCGACTGAGGACCAGCGAGGGGGGCCCAGGTCCACCGAGGAGGATCACCCCGACCGAGGTAGGATTGAGGTTCTTCCACGCCCAGGAGATTCACCAGCTCTGTTTCAGCACTGTATGAAATCTGCTTCCAAAGCTGATCGAGTTGGGTGCAATTTAAATCGTCCTGATGATCGAAAGCTGGCCACTGTGCAGGTTGCGGAACTGGTCCGAACGGCCTCTCCATTGGGAAAGGTCTGGGCTTGGCAAGCCTCCAGCCGCCTTTTGCTCGCATCCTGGACTGCATGACTAAGCGAACAGGCGAGTGCGGTGAGGCGGCGGTGTCTAGCACTTCCACAGTGTCTCCGAAGGCATGCTGGATGCGGGCGTCGAGCACAAAGAAATCGATGATACTGCCACCGCCGACTCCTGAACATGTGGTGGTAGAAGGGAGACGCACAACTCCACCCACATCTTGGCACCAGCCCGTCTTGAGCAAGGACTCCCCCGTCTCGTTGAAGTCTGCTTGGAATACCCAAGGTATGTCATACTGCTTGATGGCCGTTGCAATGGCCTCCCAAATCGACAAATTACGAATCGTCCAACCTTCCCGTGTCCAAAAGTATGCCGTGATAATCATGAGGCCACCCTTCTGGCCTGCAGAGCACCAGCCCGCAGCCACGCGGCCAGACGACCCCGGCGGTGAGATATCAAACGTATTCATGCCTTCTAGATGCGCGAGGCCAACATTTCCTGGAACGAGGAAGCCAACTCCACTAGACGGACGTCCGCCTGGGCCGCTGACGGCTGGGACCAATGCTGCCGTGTAATGCCTGTTGAAGCTGGCCGCCTCGATGTCCTTGGCAATGGGCGCACTCAGCTTATGCTCTTGAAGGAAAGTGATGTGCATGGGGCCAACGATCTTCCTTGTGGCGGCCTCGTCCAAAACATCGATGGCCTGCGCCCAAGAAGAACAATTGAAGCCTATGAACTCGAGCCCCACATTGCGCGCGCCGCCCTTGCCGCGGCGACGTGGGGGGCCAGTCTTCGGTGAACTTGACCATCGCGAGCAGAAGTGTGGCTCCTGCCCCGCCTGTGGCTCCTGCTGAGAGCCTGACCATGTAGAGAAAGATGTACTGGGTACTGCGGCAGGAGGAGACCCGCTGTAGAGCTCTGGCTCCTGCCACGTGCTGGACTCGTGCCATGAGCCCGACCATGTAGAGCATTGTGCACTGGTACATGCAGCCGTGGAAGCCAGACTGCCGAACCCGCGCGGGCTAAAGAGGCACTGGCTTGGCCTCTGCCTCCGCCCTGCGAGCCCTGGCGCGCTGCAGGGCGTCCGCCAGCTCCTTGCCAGCTGCTTCACGACCAGCATCAGGGCCAGCATCAGCGCTGGCAGCGCCTGGCGTCGCGCCCTGGGATCCCTGCGGCCCCGCGGCGGGCTGGGCAGCCTGCTGGGCCTCCTGGGAGGCCTGGGCAAGCGCCTGCGGCGGGCCTCCCTCGGGGCTCTGGGCCGCTGGGGCCTCTGCTGCCGCCGCAGCCGCAGGAGGGTCCTCGCGCCTGCGCTTCTTGAAGGTCTCGCGGAGCACCCTGGTCTCCTCGAGCTGCTCGCGCTGGGAGTTGAGGACGTCGGCCCCTGGCCCGAAGTGCGCACGGACCGCCTGCTGCACCGACGCCTCGAATGTCTGCTTGAGCTTGTTGAACTGCTCACGCTGCTCGGATGTGATGTCCAGCCCCTCCAGGTCGAAGAGGGGGCCGTCCTCGATGACAAAACTGGCTTCGCCTTCGCCCAGCAGGGCAGAGAGGTTGATGACCCCGCCGCCCTTGTTGGACCCCTCAGGCTGAGGATCCTTGGCTGGAGCCGACAACGCCTTCCTCTCCTGCGCCAGCTTGTCCTCCGCGACCACCAGGGCGTCCGCCGCCGCATCGGAGCGAGACTGGCACTCGTCGAGCCAGAGCTTGGCGTCGGCCAGCTGCTTGGCACGCTTCTCCAGCTCCCGACGAGCAGCCCTCTCCGCCGCAGCCGCCCGCTGGATGCCTTCCTCCAGGAGCGCGGGGCGCTCTGCAGGGGGCGGTGGGGCGAAGGCGCTCTCGAGCTGCTGGAGCGCCTGCCGCTGGGCTTCCGAGACGGCCTGCCCGCCAAGGGTCTGCACCACCTCGCCGATCGCGAGCGGCTCGGTCCTCTGCGCGGTCTCCTCGACGTCCTGGTACCAGTCGGCCTGACCTTTGCGGTTGTCCTGCCACCAGCCTCTGCTGCCGCTAGCCCAGACGCCACGGGGCTTGGGAGCAGGGGAGTACGATGGTCGCAGGGCCTGCCCACAGCTGTAGCACGACTGCTTGTTCTTGTAGGTCCACCGGTAGCCGCACTTCTTGCATCCCACGAAGTCCGTCGAGAAAGAAACCCTCGGAGCTGGGGACTTGCCGCCTCCACGCCTGCGGTCCGACATGGCGGCGGGCTGAACTGAGATGGAATCGTGATGAAAGCACTTGCTCCCCCAGGAGCTCACGTGCACCACCCGAGGGCCTGGTCGGGGCTTGCCCCAGGGTGGTAAACAAGCTGTCCTGGCCAGCTGCCTTGACAAAATGGCAACTTGAGCCAAAATGGCTACGGGGAGGAGGAGGAGGGGGAGGAGGAGGAGGAGCAGGAGGAGGAGGAGGAGGAGGAGGAGGAGGGGGAGGAGGAGGAGGAGGAGGAGAAGGAGGAGAGGGAGGAGGATACGCAGAGGCTGGGGAAATGGGCAACAGCTTGGCACCCGGCCTCTTCTCGTGCAGGTGCGCGACGGCGAGCCTCGAGTGCCTCTCCAAAAGCGCAGGGGAAACAAGCGTGTGAGAGGGGGGGCGACGCGTCGACCTGATCCACCGTGGCCGCGAAGCTCGGCATGGACCAACCAGTGCGCTTGAGGCGCAGCCTCATAGCCGACATGGGCCCAGTGACCTGCTTCCACCTCTGTCGCGCCCAGGACCCAGGAACGTGGGCCCCCAGGACCCACGAAGCTCCTCCCAGATCGGCGAAAAATTGAGAACTCTCACGCGGGTGCACGGAACCTCTTTGGGGCACCGCAAGATGGGCGCGAATGGGCCCTGAAACGTGGGCCCGTATCCAGAACGAGGGCCGATGTGAGGGACCTGGACCCAGACTTGGGTCGGATACGACGCCCGCAAGCACGTTTAGCGAGCCCCCAGTCACGATCGGAAACCCAATGGAATTTACATGAATTGTAACATCCAGAAAGAGAACCTGTGATAAAAATCTTCCTGGCGTGCCTTCCTGAAGCTTGTCGCGCCTTATGCTGCCGTTTGGTTTCCACTGTCAGAACAAAAGTCCGAACCTTGAACACTCTGGAACACTTGGGGGTCCGCCTGGGCCGTCCCGAGGCGTGGTCAACCCTGAGGCTGGCTGCGGAAGACACAACGCTGGCACCTGCCAGAGCGCCGAACTTCTGCCGCAGCGCCATTGCCACGGGCTTGTGAGAGGTAGCTAGACTGGCCTTTCTCGGCAGAAGTCCTGGCGCCGAACTCGGCAGCGATGGCGCCGTACAGGCCGTCGGCAGCAGCAGCAGCGAGGTCGTGCGCTGCCTCTGGCGCTCGTCCTGCAGTTGCCAGGACGTGGTCGTCAGTGTACATATCCAGGGAACTCGTGGGCGGGACGGTGGCCCCATCAAGGGCCCAATGATGAATGTACGGAGCATCGCGGCAGCGGATGGGCACTCAACGACCACTCCCAGGAAAATGAACGTCGGCCCAGCAGCTAGCCCTCCCAAGCTAACAGCGCGAGCTTGGCGGTTCATGCTGATGGCAGTATGAGCGATGGTGGGGTTGAATTCGCATTCGATGCACCAGCGGAGCAGAAGCTGAAGATCGACCGCCTCGAAACGTTTGTAAAGGTCCCAGAGGAGAACAGCTGAGACTAAGCCATCCTGCACAACAGCCTCTGCTCTTACCGACTGTCTCCACACCGCGTATGATGCTGAGGTGAACTTGCCTGCGGCAAAGAAAGGGCGATGATTCCCCTCCTACCAAGACACCGCATATCCCGCTCCAGCTTTGCCCCAGCGTCGATATATCGACAGAATCAGCAAATGGGCATTTACATACCCTCCAGCTTGTTTGGCTAACGCAGACATGATAATGACGGAAGCCTGGGTGGGCATGCGACTGCGACTCCTCGCATCAACGGCCGAGTAGATGGTCGCTGACGGGTCTAAGGACTGGTCTGAGAGCGCGGCGACGTGACGCGCGTGGAAGCCATCTACCGAGGAGGCCGCAAACCTGGGGAACTCACGACTGCTGCGCCCCCTGAGGTCCTCGGGGGCGAGCCTGGGGAGCCCAGGGGGGGGGGCGTCGAGAGGTGGGCTGGGTCTGGTGCGGGTTGGCTTAGGAGTTCAAAGAACCAGAGAACTTCGCCGCCCCCGTGGCCAAAGCCTGCGGGCCCGCAACCACCACCCCAGTGGAGGCCACGGCGGCGGTTGGCGCCCACAGGGCGAAGCCTCGGTTGGTAGCATGGGCTCTTGTAGCACCAGCCTCAACTTGTTCGCGCAACCAGCGCCTCCAGCCCTCAAGCGATCGTTGCTGAGCCAGGGCCTGCGCGGGAAGGCAACGTCGAGCAGCTTGAGGAGACCGTCGGTCTCCGACTGGTCAACAAAAACTTCTGGCTGCATTGAAGCACAGCTTGATGCTACCTATCACGCCACTGGAGATAACCCTCCAGGAACGGCGGACGGGGGACTGTGCCTGCTGCAACCTGCGAGGCGTGATGCACGATGCCCGCCTCGGCAAGCGAGCGCTGGCGACGGAACTGGTGGGTGGGCCGAATGGCACTCGAGCCGCCTGCCTGGCGCCTTCCCATCTCGTCCCAGGGCCAAGGCCCAATGTGAAGGGGCCCCAGGACACACAAATAAATGCACACAAATGAACAGATCCCCAATATTTTCAAATATTTTTGGGGGTTTTCGTCTTCCCCCCCACTTCCCATATTTTCCCATATTTTTGGGGGAATCGACGATTCATTGTGTCTGTGTGTTTCTTCCCCTCCTGACAATAGACTTGCGGCGGGCTGCCTCGGGCACCCCAACGTGGAGGCTTGACCCCGCGAGACCCGGCAAGCTCAAGCTCTGAGAGGGTGGCCCCAAAGACGATGGACATGATCCCACTTGCGCTGCGCGCGCACCACATCCCCAGACTGAACTAGCGCTAGAAGCTGCTGACCTAGCTGAGTAGCTCCAGCCCAGTCGGGCGGCCGAAGAGGAGGGCCGATGATAGGCTCAGTAGGCGTGGGAGGTGGCTTCCGAAACTTCACCTCGTGAAGCAGTGCCAACTGGTGGTGGAATTCCGACGTGGCGGGCGAATGCGACGATGTGCAGGCCGAGGAAACCGCAGGACCACTGGGGACTGCGAGGTAGCCCGGCAGACGAGTGCCTCCCCGTGATAAGCCAAGTCCCTTTCGCGCCCTCAGGAGCCACAACGCGCCCATGGCAAGACTTGGCGAAGTCCGAGTCGAGCAGCACACGATTGAGATCACCTCCGACAACGCGCGGGTCTGACCAGCGCTCAAGCGCAGCAGCGATGCGCGCCAGGATGCCAACGCTGGCATCGCTCATGGCCTGGCTCTTGTGCAAGTGCACGCTGGTCAGATATATTGCGTCTCCTCCTGGGGCGGGGCCCAGCGAAGGTGTCGGGGGCAGGAATGGGGGGGAGTTGCCGCCCGTGCGCCTTAGCCCAGGAGTAAGCACAGTCCGCCTCATCACCCTGCCGAAGGTGATGCTCTTGCAGCAATCTCACACGCGCCTGCGCGCGAGGAAACCACTTCTGGAGAGCCGACCTAGCCGCGAAGTGCAAAGTCTCCACTCTCAGATTGAAGCTGACATCTCCAGGGCGGAGCTCGCGACGCTGGCAGCTTGGCGCTGCTCGCCGCTTCTGGAGGAGAGAGGTCCCGAAGGAGAGAGGGAGTGCCAAACGGACTGCGGCAACCGAGTTCCTGCCCACGGCGCGCTAAGAACTGCGACAGCCTGCAAGAGGACGGACCGCGAGTGGATTGGAGGCGTCTCGGATGGATCAGGCAGAGGGCATGCCGCCGCCCGTTCCACCCCCATCACGCGAACAACAAGAAAAGCATCCGCAACGGCAGCAGCCTCGCGAAGGCCGACAGCGGCTGATCATCTGGCGGGGCCTCGCTCCCACCGAGGGCGAAGCTGTCCAGGGCTCTCGGCAGTGGTACCAATGCGCCGGGCTGGACTGGCGGCGTAGTTGTCTGCCCCCTCACCACGCGGACCGTCAGGCAGCAACTTGCGGCTTGGCGGTGCGAGGGTCCTGATTGGACGCTTTCTCCGTGTAGGCCTTGGCACGATCACGAACGTTGACTGTCGGGGCTGACGATGCAAGGCCTGCAGCGGGGGCGGAGGCAGCGCGCCGAGCAGCTGGAGCGGAGGTGGCCTCCTTCTCGGCTGCTTCCTCCGCCTTCTCGGCAACGGGTGCTGCGCCGACTGGTTGTGCCTGGCCATCAGGTCCTTTGGGCTTCTCCTGCAGACGTTGCACATGTTCGGTTTGAACCGGTTTGATGGAGGCCCTTCGCCAAGTCTTGGAGCTGCTGGTGTAGCTGGCCACGTCCTTCACGAATGGCTCGAGAGCCCTCGTCAGATACCTTGAACTCGCCAGCATCGAAGTACTCGTCCACGTCGGTAAGCTCGTTGAGGTCGCCCTTGCCCTTGCAAAGATCCTCGCTGGAGACCTTGGCCGGCGGCGGAGGTGCAGCGGGCTCAGCTGGTCCCACGAACCTGCAAGTTGCGCAGCGAGGCCTGTGTACTCCGTATCTGCAGCGGCGAGCTGGCAGGAAAGCTCGGCGACAGTCTGGTGCTGCTTGGGGACCCGCATGTGGTAGGTGTCGAAGCTCTGGAGCTTGATGCCGAAGGTCTCCCCCAGCTCGGCCGCTCGAGCGCCGCGCGCCGAGAGCCGTTGCTGCAGAAGCTCTTCCCCAGTGTAATTTCGCAGCTCGTCCAAGTGTTTCTGGCAGCGGCCTGCCACTCCAGCGTCTCCTGCACGTTCGGCAAGCTGGACGAGCTGCTCCAATTCCTCGGCAGACATGAGTGTCTTTTAACCGATCCCCATCCCCAGCGGCGTGGCCTGGGCCCCACTGGCCGATCTGCCCTCCTAGATGGGGATACAGGTCGCCCCCTTCGGGCTTCGAGGGGTGCCTCCCCAACTGGGGTGGTGACTTGGTGAGAGAAGGGGATGGGGATGGGGATAGGCGAAGCGACACCGAAGACGGGGTCGTGCCCGAGGCAGGTTGCCCACGCTCTCCTCCTGCAGGAGGAGGAGGAGGAGGAGGAGGAGGAGGAGGAGGAGGAGGAGGAGGGGAAGGAGGAGGAAGAGGAGGAGGAGGAGGAGGAGGAGGAGGCACGGCACGCTCATCAGGGGCACGAGTCAAGTCTTCCAACATTAAAGCTATAAAAGCAGCTCAAGCTCCTCGAGTGCGCTACCCATAGCGGTGCAGAGCACTTGGGGGGGGGCTCATACGCCTCACGGGGTGGCCAGAACGGAGGTATCCCTGGTGCCCGAGGCGTCCCAACTGCCACAAAATCGGCGGGCTACCATCTGATAGCAGGCGAGAGGGGGAGAAACAAACAACTAACTCCAAGCCAACTCTCCTGAGACCGACAGAAAGTTTCGGAGCGCCAGCGACCAAGGTGAAAAAGCAATCGAGGCAAAACGGCCGCGAATCCCGAGGAAGGGGCCCAGGGGGCGGCGCACCCGGGCAAAATCCGACAGGAGACGGCGCACACAACGCGCGTGTCAGTCAGCGGGGTCGTCTGGGCATTGCTCCAATGAGTCTCAAGATGCTGGCGTCGAGGGAGGCGGAGCGAGTAAGGCGAGGGGCAGCAGAAGCAGCAGCGAGGCTCGGAGGGGGGCCGAGGTGGAAGGGGCCCCTGCATCTCACACTGGGAACAAAAGTCTGAATTTGACATTTGACTGTACGGCAAGCGGCGGCGGCGGCCTCACGCTACCTCTCTCCTCGGAGCCTCGGCCTGCGTGCCCATGCCGGTGACTCGCTGCAGCTCCAGGGGGTCCAGCAGCAGCTGGCGGGGTCGAGGTAGTAGCCGAGGCAATCGGAGTCGGCGTGTCAATCGGGGCTGGCGTGGCAATCGGAGTAGCCCCCGCCATCGGAGGAGACGAGGCCATCGGAGTAGGCGTGGCGATCGGAGTAGCGCGGGCAATCGGAGTCGGCGAGGCCATCGGAGTAGGCGTAGCGATCAAAATCGTCGCCGAGCCCTCTCCTGCCTGGCGCATGTCGCTGCGTCCAGCAACGTTAGCGACGCATCGGAGGCGTCCGATGGGCGATCCAAGGGGCGGTCCTGACTCCCTTCCCGCGCCCAGCGACGTAGGCGACCTATCGGAGGCGTCCGATGGGCGAACCAGGGGCGCTCCTGACGAGCTTTCCGCGTCCAGCAACGTGGGCGACGTATCGGAGGCGTCCGATGGGCATCCCAGTCTCTTTCCTATCAGCTCTGGCTGCCCACGCTGTCCAGAAGCATCTGCATGATCCTCTCGTGGTGGCTCTTCGGTGGGGTGCCCCGCTTCAGATCCCCTCCTAATTTCTTCAAGGAGTCGAACAATGGTTGCTGAATGCCTGTCTGGCTATCACTGGCTCGCTTCCAAGTGTATCTTCATCAGCTTGCGATCGTGCGTGTACGAGAGGCGGCAGTGCCGGATCTTTATGCACAGCATGTCGTTTGTGATCGTGTAGTCCTGCTTGATCGCTTCGGGCCAGCCTGAGAGCAACTTGTGATTCTGTGCGCCGCACCCGACTCCCTGCTGTACGATGGCGCCGACCAATGCCATGAAGAGATGAGGGTGGGGGACTCCGAAGCGATCGAGCTCTGGTACTGCCTGCTTGATCCTCAGCGCCTCTGCGTGACCCTTCTCAAACCTCTGCGCCTCCAGCGCGTAGAAGCGCCCCGTCACTTCCATCGCCTCGCAGATAGCGTGCTTCGCGTCGAGGTGCACGCAGAAGAAGGTCGCTGCCTGCAGGCTGGCTACTGCCGGGCTGTTTGTCAGGGCGGCCTTCACGACTATCGGGAACAGCGCTTGAACGAGCGTGATGGGTACAACTTGCGCCTGCAGGCTCTCGATGTCGTTGCGCTGGAGGCCGTAGGTCGCGTCTGCGTCCTCGAACATCCCCCGCGAGAGAGCCGCCGCGTTGGCCCATCCTGCTGGCTGGGGGGCGCGCGCTGGCTGCGCCGCGGCCCCGCCCAGCGCCGCGGCCGCCGCCCCCTGCGCTCCGAGCTCTCCCGCGGCTGCGTCGTCTCCTGGCTCCGGGCGGGCACCCGCGGCCCCTCCCCTGGGGCGAGACCGCCCGCTGCCGCCCCGCCGACGCAGCCTGCCACCGCCGCGCCGATCGCCGCTGCGAGACCTGCGGGCTTTCGAGCGGGCCGCCCCGTCGGCGGCAAGGGCCCTCGCGGCGAGCTCCATCTCTGACAGCTGCTTCTCGTGGCAAGTGGGGTCGCCAGCCCCGCTCGGTGGACACTGGTGCGGGGGCTGGCTGAGGTGCGTGGACCTCGCGAATGCGAAGCTGGAGCTCGGCGAGGGAAGAGAAGGGCTCCGTGCGGTTTGAGCCCGGTAGCGTGCGCTCGACAAACTCGGGGGCGGTCGAATCGATGTCCAGGCAAAAGGGGCGCGAGAGGTCTTCGGGCTCCAGGATGGGGGGGGCATATGGGGACTGGTCGCACAGGCATCGGCCTCGACGAAGGGATTGGACGATGTGTCTCTGAGCCGCGACGACAGACTTGAAAGCGCTCATACAGTACGGGCACTGGTTCGTGATGATGAGCTGATGTGCAGGAGCACGACGCCGATGTGACGGATGATGGCACTGGTGCGCGATGAGGGCCCCTTTGCTGTAGCACACCATCCCACACCTCCCGTTCTCTCCTTCACCTGACAGGTCACGCACCAACTCTTCCGGGGCAGCATCTTCGGGTCATGGAGGGGCTCCCCGTGGCCGCCGATTGCGCGATGATCAGTCACCATGCGGAGCTTGTCGGGGTCGAACCGAAGGAATATGGAGCCTGCCTCTGGATTCTGGAAGATGTCCAGAACCGAATGTCTCCAGGAACTACTCCCCCCCTCAGGGAAACCGAACGGCTTGCATGTCGCTCCCCACCTCAATGGCCCAGGGGTTGGCGGATTCTCTCACAGCACCAGACTCCGAGAATGTCGAAGGTTCTCCCAGTCCATCGATCGTGCCGAACAATTCCGCGATCACTTGACCGCTGTCCGCGGGGTGCCTGACGAGTCTCTGCCACTGCCTCAGCCCGCGGACCAGCAGCTCTGCGCGGGCGTCGGTCATGCGAAGCTTTTTTAGCACCTCATCCTCGGAGAGTGACTTGCACCTGGGCTTGCTACCTTCTGGAGCTCCTGGAACGAAATCAGGCTGTCGATCGCGAAGAACGAATCGAGCGAATCCAAGAACCACGGCGTCGAGTCTCCCGAGGTCGAGCTTTCCTGGTAAGTATGCTTCGAATCCAGAATACGCCGCGCCCACGATCGCCCCCTTGAAGGCGAGTCGTTTCAATCGGATCGAGTGTGTGTCGTCCCAGAGTTCGCCTCCACCCTCCTCTTCACCTCCGCTCCACATCCTCCAGTAAGCTGCCCCATCCCTCCCGAATAGGCCCCTCCGGCGGCCGCAGCTCCAGGGGGGGGGGGCCAACGCCCGATAATAGAGCCCGAGACGCCGCGTAGGACCCAGGACCCGGCATCACTGGAAGGCAATTGTTTTCGCGTTGTTGTGCAAAGCCTCCGCCGCTCAAGTTCTTCGTCCAAGATGGCGTTAGAACTGCGAGCGCGAGTCTGTGCCTCCGGCGGGTTTAGTGAGAGCAGCGGCAGCGTCTGGTGTGTATCGCCCGCGTAGTCGCGACTTGATACGTCCACTCTCTGACCTGTGATGGAGCAGGTCACGATGCTCGCCGCCGTGATCAGCGGCGCCTCGCCCTCCGTCAACTTAGACTGGCATTGGGGGGGGTCTTCGCATAGTCCATCGCGCCAGCGTTCGACAGGGCGAAGCAAACTACAAACAAATAGCCCACAGGCGCTTCCATCTCCCATTCCTGACCCGCGCGTTGGCTGATAATGCACCACCTGCTCCCCCGCCCTGATCTCCATCACCGCCACTGAGTGCCTCTGGCGGGGGGAAGGCTCGGTCTTGCGGGGAGGGGATGATCTGCTGAACGCTCCCACGGAGCTCCTCATGCGACGTGGAGGAGAACGCGTTCGACATGTTTGTTTCAAGAGAAGGCGCGGTATCCCCAGTTTGTTGTGCCTCCAGCTGTGGATCTCGGCGGCGAGCTGCGCGTTCTGCCGACAGCGGCGCGCCGCGCGCCCGCCCGCGCGCGGGGGAAGGGGGGGGATCACTTCGGAGGAGGAGGCCACGATACCAGGCCTTCCCGAACGGACAATAGCAGTGCATGAGCCTCATGGCCTTGGTGCCCCGCTTGCGGTTCCCCTTGGAGAGCTGGAAGGTCCTGCTCCAGCGCCACTGGTAGGGCGTCCTGGATGTCACTCTATATTGTCTAAAACTGCGGCGTAGCCTGTCCGTGAAGCCAGGGCAGGCGACGTGCAGACGGCCCTGGGCGCGTGCATGTGCACGCTCCCCTTGGTGCGCAGTGTGAGGCCATTCCACCGTCATCTGTCGTGGCCTGCTGCATAATCCAATAACATAGCTCCGCTGGAACCGAATGGTAAGGCGAGCATCCCCTACGCGCAGCCTTCTCCAATTTATGCCATATGCGAAACCAATCGCCATGAGAAATCGAGGCCGCAGCGCCCCCGTAGTACTCCTGCTCCTCCTCCTCCTCGTCCTCCTCCCCCTCCATGCGCGTGGGGGCCTCCTGCGACACCTCCCTCGGATCCTCCACCACCTTCGCGCTGAAGCCGCTCTCCCTGGCGGAGGCGACCATCGTCTCCGTCCGCTCGTCGATGCTAGGGAGGTGGCCGCTGGCACGTTGTAGCCCCTCTAGCGGGGGCCTCGACATCTGCGACCGATGGCGTAGATCAAGCGCCACGCGTTATGGTAATCGTGAGACCCGCTATGTTGTTCGGCTTCTTCTAGTAACTGCTCGACGTGCTTCCTACGGCACAGCCTGTCCTCGTCCGTAAAACAGCCTAGACGAGCGTGCTTCCGTTTCGTGAGGATCTCAGCTCTCTTCTGAATGTGGGTTGCGAGTGTTCCCCGCTGAGCTGTCTTCGTCGCTGCTGGGAGCGCTGCCTGCTGCACATCCGTGACTCGGTCCTGCCACGAGTCCGAGGGATCGAGCTTCGTGGTCTTCTGCTCCCAGATACGTCCGTTTTCAACTGGAACCCTCTCAAGCTCTGCCATGCTATCGCCACCATCTCCTTGATGCTTCAATAGCTTTGCCAGGAACTCTCGGTCCCAAGCCGCGCCGCGACCTCCCCCGTCAATCGGCGCCCGCAGCTGGTACTGCACCTGCCGCAGGATGGGGGCGTGGTCGCGGGGTCGGCTGTCAGGAATGATTTGCAACTCTTTCATGATGCGCTTCAAGACTTTGCACTGCTTCGTCGCCTGGACTGCGCCCGCCGGCGCCAGAATATGGTCGGGGGCGCTCTGCGGGCCTGTGCCGAAGTACGCGGGGCCGGCAGAGAAAAAGCTGTCGACCGCCGCCAGATCCCCCATCTCCATAGTGCGCCACAATTCAGCTGTCACTTCGTTATCCTATCCCACCGCGTGTGGGCCGACGTGCCGTCCGTCCTGCGTGGGCGCGCTCAGCCCCTACCCTGCGCGTCGGCGTCCGAACTGGCAGTTCGCGTCGAGCCCCGCCACCGCCAGGGGGCGCTGCTTGCAAACTGGATGCTAGAGTGGACCCACGAAGCCAATCCCTTACAGGTCGCACGCCATTGGTCGGCCTTCATATTGGACATGGGGGAAAGTACGCCACAATCACCGCCCCGTCGAATTGTCCCGGGCGGACGCGGATGAGCCCACCTCTCCCCGCAAGGTCGCTGGGTGGGTGGGGGATCTCCACCACGCGCGAGCTCCTGATCACCCTGTTCCACAGGAAGACTGCACAGCCCGCGCTCTTGTTGGTGTGTCGCCCTCTCTCGCGCCCGAACTGGTAGACCACGTGCGTCTTGGCCTGTGGCGTCGACACTGGCTCTTTCAATATCTGCCTCTGTGTGGTGGCGGGGCACGCGATGATGTCTGCGAAAGCGAGGCTCGATGCGATATCCTCTGCCCTCCATGCGTCAATGGTATGCAGCGGGTTGTGCAGCACGAAATTCAGAAGAGTGCTCCACATAAAGTAGCAGTAAAAGGTGCGAGTGCTGGGAGGTGAGCCCCCCCCCACACCAAGCTCCTGAGCGGAAGGAGGGGTCCGCGGGCGGCGAGAGGGTGACCCAGCGGCCGCGGGGCCTGATGGAAAGTGGCTGAGGAGGAGGAGGGGGGGGAGGAGAAGGAGGAGGAGGAGGAGGAGGAGGGGGAGGCGGAGGAGGCGGGGGAGGAGGAGGAGGAGGAGAAGGAAGGAAGGAAGAGGAGGAGGAGGAGGAGGAGGAGGAGGAGGAGGAGGGAGGAGGAGGAGGAGGAGGAGGAGGAGGAGGAGGAGGAGGAGGAGGAGGTGGAGATCCGTAGCCTGGCTCAAGCCGTTGCCTGGGGCCTTCGCCTTCCCTGGGGTTGGGGCTCAAGGTGGTCCAGGGACCCGCGCGGCTCTCGATCAGAAGCCCTGGCCCAGGGTGAGGGCCATATCCTTCGAAGATTTCGGCGCCTTCGCAGTTCTTCCGAAGAGACGCGCGATGGCAGGAGGCTGGCATGACGCGTCTGTCTGGAAGTGTACGCACTGCGGTTGCGGCGAGACACCCATCAGCGAGCACTGGCGCAAGCACTGTGAACGGCACTGGAAGACGGGCAAGAACAAGAAGCCCAAGGGCAATGGCCGTGACCTGGGCACTCCGCCTGGGCTTGGTGGTCGCGCTCCTCTGCACGGTCCGCCCATTCAGCCAGGCCTCGTCCAGGCCTGCTCAGACCCAGTGCCTGAGCTCACGGTGCCAGAGTTGCAGCAACTGGTGCAGCTCGGAGAGAAGAGCAAGAACATCCAGACGGTCGAGTACTACCAGCAAGTGCTGGCCATCAGGGACAAGCAGCACGCGCCGCCGCAAGTCAGAGCTGATCAGGCACACAAGTGCATCAAGCAGCTGGAGAAGGACCTCAGCGCCGAGTCCGCCCAGCTGGAGAAGTTACAGAAGCAGGTCATGGACCAGGAGGCAGAGGTCACCACGCTCCTGGACCAGATCGAGAAGCAGGAGGGCATCTGCACAGAGGCGATCAAAGAGCTGCACGCCGTCGTCGCGCCGCCCGCGGACGTCCAGCAGGCGCCGCCGACCCTCAGCCTGGAGGCCATGCTGGAGGGGAAGCAGGAGTGGACACTCTCGTGCGGGGAGGACCTCCTCGGCCTGGCGGAGTTCGTGGACGTCGAGGAGACAGACAAGGAGGAGGCGCGCAAGCGTGAGGCTCAGCTCAAGGAGCAGTTCCAGACGCTCGCAAAGGCGATGTTTGGAGATCTCAAGAAGAAGGCGGAGCAGTACAAGAAGGAGCATGAGGAGCTCAAGTCTCGGCTGCAGTCGAAGCGGCGCCGCCAGGAGCCTGCGGCGCCTGAGGCTGCAGGGTCCGCCCCGCCAGCGCAGTCAGGCGCAGGCGCGGAGCCCGCCGAGGGCTGCCCACAACCCGGCGCGGCCGAGACGCCAGCGCAGCCTGGCGCTGCAGCTTCGGCGAAGGAGCTTCGTGCACGCGCGAGGCGCCTGGTGGGCTCCCACCCGATCCTCGGGAAGGGCCCAGGCGCTGGCAAGGGAGGTGTGGAGGCTCCTGCGTCAATCCCGCCGAGTGTCTAGCAAGGGCGGCGAGTCGCCGCCCAAGAGTACCAGTCGAAGCAGTTCATCTTCCACGACGTGGGAGATCACCACGGTGAATAATCAGGAAGGTCAGGCGCGATCGCAGCCTCGACGGATGATATTTTCAAGAGCTCATCGGTTCTTTGTATCCAGGAGCGCAGGGTCATGAAGACCAACGTTTCACAGTCTGAGAAGTCAGCGGCCGACGTATGTTGGAAGCTGCGCATCAGTCCTGCTGACCAGACGGTCCTGGGGGGCGCCTCAGCAGGAGTAGCAGTACGAGTTCGCCAGCACATAGGCGTTAATGAAGTTGCAGGTGGAGCACGGCACCTTCACCATGTGCGTTCATCGATTGTATGGGTCAATGGTTGCGTGCGTGGTGGTTTCTATGTGTTCACTGTACGTTCCTGATGGAGAAGGGGCCCAAGGAGCCAAGGGTAAACAACTGCTAAATCTGCAGGGGGAGTCTCTCTATAGTTATCAGAGGCCGTTTGTGATTGCAGCTGACTGGAACGACGTGCCCTCGGAGGTCCAGAAGCTGCCTGTCTTGGGAAAACTCAGAGCCGTGGTAGTCAATTCGGGGGTGCCGACTTGTCGAGTAGGCAAAGTGTGGCGTGAACTTGACTACGCTGTCGTTTCGCACGACCTTGTTGGGGAAGTTCGGGCGTGCGTCAGGCGAGAGGATTCCAGCAACAGGACCCACTATCAAGTTTCACTTAGGCTAGATACGATGGCACATCAGAGGACACAGAGGGTGCTGAAGGTGCCGAAGGCGTTTCCGCTAGATCAGCCCTCAGGTCCAGCACCTCTGCCACAGGACTGGACACATTTCGAGGGCAAGTTTGAACGGCTGCGACGACAGCCATCGTGTGCGGAGTTATCACTGCTCTATGGGGAGATGTGTGAGTCCATGGAGCGGGAGCTGTGCGACGTGCTAGGCATCGAGGCTGCGGAGCGTGCGAAGTACTGCGGTCGGGGTACTGAGTTCCAGGTGGTCGAGAAGCCAGTTTTGCAGAAGCACGTTTTGGGCCCCTTTCCACGGTGCGGCCTGGAGTCCAGGATGCTCAGGAGATTTCAGGTTTGGATGGAGGAGCGGTCTTATCTTCAAGGGTTGGAGCGTTCTTGGGATTCGGATGAAGTTCAGGATCTTGTCGGGAAGGTCGAGGCCCCAAGCTAGGTGCGCTCGCGTCATATCTGACGTCCTACCCCTCCCTCCCATCCCTTACCATGGCGCTGATTTTCTCTATCCGCGGACGCGTGTCGTAGCGGACCTGTGGCTCCGCGCGCGCGCATGCGTAGTGGGTGGTGGTGCACGTGCGTGCGTGCGTGCGTGCGTGTGTGCGTGGTTGTGGTGGTGGTGGTGGTGGTGGTGGTGGTGGTGGTGGTGGTGGTGGTGGTGGTGGTGGTGGTGGTGCTGGTGTTCGTGCTGGTGCTGGTGGTGGTGCTGGTGCTGGTGGTGGTTGCGATGGTGGTGGTGGTGGTGGTGGTGGTGGTGGTGGTGGTGGTGGTGGTGGTGGTGGTGCGGCGCGGTGGTGGCGGGCGGATGGGCGCGCGAGAAAGAGGCCCGCGCTGGGGCGAGAACGCCATCCTGAACGACGGAGGCCAAACACCGATCCGAAAATGAGGCCCACGCTGCAGCGGGAGCACGATTCGGAACGATTCGGGAGCAGAAATGAGCCGGCGCCTCAGCGAGAGCATCATTTTGAAAAAAACGCAGGCGAAAACCCGTTTCCCGGGAATCCTGTGTAAAAAAACAATACGCGGGGGGCGTTCGGCCCGAAAATGACGCCGGCGCCTCAGCGAGAGTCGTTTCCCGGGATTTCCC
Organism: Prorocentrum cordatum; assembly: GCA_963575745.1. Taxonomy (NCBI): domain Eukaryota; class Dinophyceae; order Prorocentrales; family Prorocentraceae; genus Prorocentrum; species Prorocentrum cordatum. Next base: position 24,867 of record CAUYUJ010018006.1, read on the forward strand.
GGGAATCCTGTGTGTAAAAGAACAGTACGCGCGGAGGGTGCGCGGCCATCACCCGGACGCCATCAGGGGAAAAGGGAGAGTATTTTCATATTGAGTAATTGTGGAGGAGGAGCAGGAGCAGGAGGAGGAGGAGGAGGAGGAGGAGGAGGAGCGGGAAAAGGAGGCGAGGAGGAGGAGGGGGGGGAGAAAGAGGACAAGGAGGACGCGGAGGGGGTGAGAAGGAGGACCACGAGAACTTAGAACTTCGCAGGGCCCGGCCCCAAGACCGCAGCGGGCTCAGGAGCCAGCCGGCCAGCTGGAGCTCGAGCGGTGGACGCAGAAGCCTGCCCCCCAGGCCGTCCCTGGGCGACACAGCGCTGCGACGACCCACAAGGGGCTTTCCCGTGCTGGGGCGCCCGCCTTCCCACGGACGCCGGAGACGGCCAGCCATCACTCGAAGGGCCCCCCCCCTTGGACAACGGCCAAGAAGCCTGACCGGCCCAGCGCCTGCGAGGGGCACGAGGAGGCGGAAGCCGACAGCGAGGAGGCGGAGGCGAAGACGAGGCGGCCTCTCCTCCCTCAGCTGGCGCCATCCTCCGCGAGATCCCCCTGTTGTCCAGGCCTTGTCGGCACCAGCAGGGTCAGGCTCGAAATCCGCAGAGCTCCCAGGTGCTTCGATCCGCTGGGCAGGGCGACAGGGAGAAGGAGGAGGAGCAGGAGGAGCTGGAGGAGGCACACTCGCACACATTCGGTACCTTCTGTCAAAGATCCCAGAGTAGCGTCAGCACCCTTTCTTGATTCGTACTGCTGATGCCTCCGTGGCGAATAGTGCGCCTTTTTTCTACACGCCGCGCCGAAAGCGAAGTAATGGACGTACCTCGCTAGAGCGAAAGACACAGCGGCTGCTACACGCATGCTGTATACTACAAAATAATAGCTTGCATGCAGTTGTGAGACCGCGGTGCCGGCCAGGGGGGAGAGTGGGTGTGAGAGGGAAAGAGACGAGTGTGGGTAGCTGACCCAAGGACGGAATGACGGTAGGGGCGGCAACCTCAGAAACGCTTGAAGCCTTTGAGCAGCTTTTGCACTGCGCTCCTCCTTCGCGGCCAAGTAGCCAGCGCGGAGGTGACGTGCTCCGGCTGCTCCGTCCAGAGCCGGAACGGCACGCCCCTGGCGCTGAGCTTGTCGGCCAGCTTGGCCAGCTGCGCCCCGTCGGGGGCGCCGAGGGTCACGGTCGTCATCTGCCCCTCCACCTCCGACAGGTAGGCCACCGACTCGGGGTCCTCCCGGGCCTCCCAGGCCACCGCGGCGACCGCGTGGCAGGCCTGATTGATGAGGGCGCCCGTGGGCCACTCCAGGTCCTGCCGCAGGACCACGTACATCACCAGCGGGTCCGCGGCGCCCTGGCGCCCCAGCGGGCTCTCCGCGGCACCCTGCGCGGGCGGCTCCGCAGCCGGCGGCGCCCGCGGAGGCGTCGCTGCGCCGTCGCCGGCCGGACACGGCCGACAGGGCCCGGCCCCCGGGGGCGCATCCGCGCCCTCGCCGGCACACGCCATGGCCGAGTGGCACCCGCCGGCCCGAGCCGAAGTGGCTGTACGGACGCGGCGGATCGTGCGCCCGAGGCGTGCCGTGCCGCCGCGAGCAGGGAGGTGTCTGCAGAGGTGGTCCGCCGCATTTCTCGAGACAGCTCGAGACCTGCGAGCGTCACCTCGGGAGCACCGTCGGCGGCCTCGGGGAGAGAAGTGTCCGACGCCGTGGCCCGACGCCGCTGGCGGGGCCCGGGTCCTCTGCACTCCAGGTGGAGGCTGAAGAAGAACACGAGAAGAGAAAGAAGAGGACGTCACGAAGGAGGAGGAGGAGGAGGAGGAGGAGGAGGAGGAATTCTGAGCCTATCTGAGCCCCTCCTTGCAAGTTACCTCGGCGCGAAACAGGATATCTGGTTGTGCATCGACGTGTCGAAGACAGTGCGCGAGCAACGAATCACTGGGCGGATGCCCGCAGAGCGGGCAAGCCCAGCGTGGCCGCACGGGGTGCGAATTACCCATGCGAGCCCACACGCTCGCAGGGATGAACGACTTTGTGGCGTTTACTGGCATGCACTTGGACCGGGTGAGGCACAGCTCACATAAACCTATGCGCCGATGCCTGGTTTCGATACAAATGGTCACGCAGCAGCCGAAGCTGCCGTCTCTTGAATAGCAGGTATGTTGGAGCACTCTTACCCGACAAAGGACTGGCTTATCGCGAGGTGGCAGAGGCGGTCGTCATTAGACGCAGGAGGGTAGGCTCGGACGCCGACTACCCTTAAAACTGCGACTGCCCAATCCTTAGATATTTCAGAAAAAGACCCGGCCATTTGCCGGGCAGCTCGGCCTGGCCTCCCATGACGAAGCGGAGCGGTAACAAGTTCTCAAGTCTCTGGCAGGGAACCGGCCAATGTCTTACTATAAGTACTCCCCGATGGACTAGCATTACCAGTGGGAAGACGGTGTGAATTCTGTGGCGGCCACCAGCATGAACTTGCAGAAAGGCTGAGCTCTTGGCCTCTCATGTGGAACATGTGTTTAGCGCTTCGTGTCAATTCCGCTTCTGCTGGCCTCTCAGGAAGAGCAGCACCCTCCGTCCACGAAGACGGGGTAGGTCGTGATGGAACTGTCGCCTGCGATCTCCCCGACGACAAAACCCTGCTGCCGATCCGCGTCGCAGCGTTCGTCGTCGCCCTCGCCGACGACCCAGTACTTGTTCGGTTCGATGGAGACGGCGCTGGCGTTGTCGACGCCGTGGCGGTGGCCGCCGAAGTATGTGATGTTGTGCCTGGAGTTGTCCGCCAGAGCCCTGAGGAAATCGGGGGAGCCGGTGAAGTAGTCCGTCGGGTAGTGGGAGAAGACAACGAGCGACTTGGCCGTGGACTCCCTGGTGCGCTTGAAGAAAAGGTTCAGAGCCTCCAGGGTACGAGTCCTGATGACGTTGACGCACTTGGCGACGCAGTCACTCTGTGCGCACTCCCTGAAGACCAGATCCCCTGGCCCTCTGCCTGCGGTCTCGAAGCTGGCATCGCAGAAATTGTTCAGGTCCAAGCCCACGATCTCGATCCCCATGTCTGGAAAGGCCCTGAAGTAGCTGGTGCCAGGCATCTGGAAGTACTCGAGGTTCTGCTCGTCGTAATTCACCTGCGCGCACTCCGCCTCCACGTCGACGCACGCGCAAGGGTCCGAGCGGTAGTCGTGGTTTCCGTATACGCTGTACCAGGGAACACTGCGGAGCTGGTCGGTGTGGATCCAGCGCCACGCCCTGTCCCACTTCTCGTCGTCCCTGTCCAGGACGCCGCTGTCTTTGAAGGAGTCGCCGACGTTCACCACGAATTTCACGTCTCCCAGCTCGCTCATCTTGGCGTCCATCGCCCTCGCGACGGCAAGCCTGGAAGAAGAAAAAACGCCACAACACACAAACTGTTGGCGCTCCGCGCGGATTTCTTGGATCTGCGCTGGCCAGGAGCGGCGCCGGAGGTGCCGCCGGGGGGGGCCAAAGCGCGGATCCAAGAAACCCGCGCGGAGCGCCAACAGCTTATGTTTATGGCGGTTTCTCTTCTTCGAAAGCCTGCACCTCGCCGAGCCCACGTGCCCGCCTCCTCTGCCGGCGGCGTGCACAAGAGGGTGGAGGGGGGGGGGGGAAGGCTTCTTAGGAGGCGCCGGCCTTACATCTATAGACAAAGCCCCCGCCTTCTCAGAATCGGGGGCGCGAAAGCGTGGATTAGCGATCTGTGGATTTGGCGCGCGGTCGCCAAATCCATGGATATCGGGGGAGGTGCCCTCCCCAAAATGTGGCCGGCGCCGCCTCGCTCGGCGGCGGAAAGTCGCGATTTCCCATGGAAACGGGACCCGTCGCTCATCCACGCCCCCTCGATCCGCCCGAAAAGGGAGAGGGCATAGGAGGAGGAGGAGGAGGCGGAGGAGGAGGAGGCGGAGGAGGAGGAGGCGGAGGAGGAGGAGGAGGAGGAGGATTTTTCCCAGGGCTTCCTACAGGTCGACGACCTAAGAGGGGGAGGAGGAGGAGGAGGAGGAGGAGGAGGAGGAGGAGGAGAGGAGAGGAGTAGGAGGAGGAGGAGGAGGGGAGGAGGGAGGAGGAGGAGGAGGAGGGGGGGAGGAGGAGGAGGAGGAGGAGGAGAAGGGGGGGAGGAGAGGGGGGGAGGAGGAGGAGGAGGAGGAGGAGGAGGAGGAGGAGAAGGAGGGGTGCTTCCAAGAAGCCCTCCCCCCTCCCCCCTGCCCCCCTACGCGCGGGGCCGACCTGCCGCTCCCAGGTCGCCGACGACCAGGAAGGAGCCCCGCCTCACGGGAGGCGCCTCTGCCCGGCCCGGCGTGCGGGGCCCCTCGGCGCGGCAGGCCCAGCTCTCGTCCGCGCGGTCCTTACCCAGACAGGATGGCGTCGTGCAAAAATCAGGGCGGGAGGTTCTTCGATGCTTTCGGCCCCTGGGGGCCCTCGCCGGGCCTCGGGACCGTCAACAAAAACGACCCAGGATGAGAAGCCAGCCCCGGGGAAGGGGTCTGGACTTCCAGGGACGCCGTCCTGAACAAATCAGGACTTCGCATGTCTGGGTAGAGGCCTCCTGGATGGGGTCCAAGCAGATGGGGTCGGAGGATCGTGCCGCATCGGCGATACATCGGCGATGCATCGGCGATGCCTCGGCGACGTCGGCGATGCATCGGCGACACGTCGGCGTGGGGAAACTCGGGAGCCACATCGAGTCGCGTCGCCGATGCATCGTCGATGCGGCGCGACTCTGCTGACCCCATCTGCTCGGACCCCCTCTGGGAGGCCTGGAGTCCTCTGGCTGGGGCCCAGGCGTGCAGTCCGGCTTGCAGGAGCTCCAGCCTTGGCTCTTGGAGTAGCACTGGTGGCCATCCTCGGAGGTCAAAACATTTACCTCCATACAAGGCTGGACCCAAACATTGTTGTTCGTTTTGTTTCGTTTTGTTGTTCGTTTTGCTCTCCCTGTTCTCCTGTACCTCCCTGCCAAAAAGAAAAACAATACACAGCCGAAGTCCAGCAAAGCAACGTTTAGGTCCGGCTCTGCCCCATAATAACCACCCCGACGCGCGAAGTTGTTCAGGCCCAAAGAAGGAAGCGAACAGGGCAAGGTTGTTCAGTAAACGCCCAGGGCCGTTTAGCAAACGCCAATTATCGGGTCCGTCCCTTGAATCCTGACTGCAACATTTTGTCATGTTGCAGTTCTCGCCACTGACCGAGCACTGCGTCCTGACCCACGCTGACGCCACCAGGCTCGTGACGGCCGGCTTCAAGACCGTCCCCGGTGTGCGTGGTCCGATCTCTTCGCAGCTCCAGCTCATCCAGTCGACGTCGGTCAGGTCTGGGCCCGGCATGCAGGAGGGCTTGCACTGGGCCACCGACATGTTCTTAGCGTAGCACTGCATGCCCTCCTCGCTACAGCACCTGGTGATCTGGCAGTTGTCCTTGCCCGAGGAGCAGTACTGCTTTGCCCACCTTGGCACAGGCAAGCCCGTCCAGTTCACCTTTGTCACTCGGCCAGTCGTCCGCTCCCCAAGCTCCCGGCAAGACCAGATAGAGCGCTCGAGATAGGCGGACATGTCTGGACCAGCACGGCACTCTGCCCTGCACGCCGCCTCCCCGGGACTCTTCTCGTAGCACTGCTCGCCGGCCCCGACACAGCAGCGACTCTCAGCACAGTTTTCCCCCGAGATCGCACAAGGCGGCGGCGGGACTGGCGTGGGAGCTGCACTGGGAGCTGCAGTGGGAGCTGGGGTGGGAGCTGGGGTGGCAGGCGGCGGCGGGACTGGGGCGGGAGCTGGAGTGGTAGCCCTCTCGGTCGTCAATGCCGCCACGTGTGGCATCACTGCGATCCCGTTCAAGCCCTCGCCAGCCAGCGCATCCACGCCCGGCACAGCTGGAGTGGAAAGCTTCCCGACCGTAACTGCAGCCGCGTCTGGCGTCGCCGCGACCCCGTTGAAGTCCGTGCCAGCCGCTGCCGCCACGCCCGCCCTCGCCGCGCCACTGCCGCCCTGGACATCGGGGTCCAACGACTCGCCTGCGGCTGCGCTGCGTCCGGTTGGCGCCGCGATCCTGTCTGGCATTGCCACATCAGGCCGCGCCGCCGTCACGCTGGCGATGGCCGCACCCTCCATCGGTTTCTCGAGGATGCGATCCCCGACCGCTGCCTGTACGCTTGAGCTCTGCTGGCGCTGCTGCGTGTAGATTACCAGGGCGCCGAGCAGAACCACGACCACGCCCCCTACCAGCACCAGCGACGCAGCGTATTCAGAAGAAGAAAAACGGCACAAACATCAACTTTTGGCGCTCCGCGCGGATTTCTTGGATCTGCGCTGGACCCCCTCCCTGGCGCGCGGAGCGCGCCAGGGGCGGCGCTGGAGGCGCCGCCGGGGGGAGGGGGGGAGGGGCAAATCGCGGATCCAAGAAATCCGCGCGGAGTGCCAAAAGCTTATGCTTACGCCGTGGTTTCTTCTCCGAGTATTGCCTGCCCCCGAAGCGCGGCCAGAAGGCCGCCTCGGGCCTTGCGCGGTGCACGGCCTGCCCGCCGCCGACGTGCTGGTGGCTGCTGCGCCCCTCCTCGACGGAACCATCAGAGGCGTCGCCCGGGTCTGCGTCATCTCGATCGTTGCTCGAAGCCCTGGAGGAGGAGGAGGAGGAGGAGGAGGAGGAGGAGGAGGAGGAGGAGGAGGAGGAGAGGAGGAGGAGGAGGAGGAGGAGGAGCAGGTCCCGAGCAGCTGGCCCGCCCCCTCCTCCAGAGCGCCGTGCGAGGCCCTGCGGCGGCCGCGCGGGCTGCGCCAGGCGCTGCGCGCGGGGCTGCCCTGGAGGCCGCTCGGGGGGCTGCGCGCGGGGCTGTTGGGGGAACGAACAACGACATAAACATAAGAACTCGGAGGTCCGCGCGGATTACTCGGATCCGCGCTGGACGCCCCCTGGCGGCGCCTCCGGCGCCGTCCCTGGCGCGCTCCGCGCGCCAGCGGGGTGGGGTCCAGCGCCGATCCGAGGAATCCGCGCGGACCTCCGAATTTTCCTGCTTACGTCACTCTTCGCTCCCCCCGGCCGTGCGCGAGGCTGCCGCGCGGGCTGCTGCACTGGCTGCTGCGCTGCGGCGCGCCGCGGGGCTGGCGCGGCGACGGAGGCGGGCTGCGCGAGCCCCGCGGAGTGCCCGCCGCCGTGCCCGAGCCGCCCCGCGGGCTCCACATCACCGGCGAGCTCTGTGTCCGCCGCGCCCGGGGGGGGGCGCGGCTCGAGCCAGCGGCTGAGGGAAGGGGTTCCTCCTCC
>CAUYUJ010018006.1:37247-52247 GCA_963575745.1 Prorocentrum cordatum
CAGTCAATCCGCATGGTAAGGATGGGCAACCCTCCCTCAAGGGCACCCTTGTATCATTGCCTCCTCGGTCCATCCTTGGCCGCGTTCGTTGGCCGCGCCCCGTTCGGAAAGCTTCGAAACGGGCGTCCAATGCCTTTGCATCCTCGTCGCGCATCCTTATGATGCCGTCCGACTGTAGGAGGACATGCCCGACCTGACTCCAGGGCCGGCCTTCTCAGAAGGCTTGGAGGCCCCCCAGCCTTCTGAGAAGTTCTCTGAGCCTTCCCCGAGGAAAAAACACTTCTCAGGAGGCGCGAGGGCTTCTGAGAAGTCCGACCGCCCTCTGAGAAGGCCTTCTCCTTCTCATTTCCCCCCTTTCTCGCCGCCGAGATGAGGAGGGAGGAGGCAGGAAAGGAAGAGGGAAGGGACGGACGATGACAGTCTGGCTTTGGACATATATGTTTTTGTTAGACATTCTTCAAGGACGGTTGAGTCCATCTTAAGGGCTCTCTTCGGGTCCCCGTGGGACCTCTTGGAGCACTCTTGGGGCCCTCTTGGGGCTCGTTTTGGAAGTCTTGGGGCCCTTTGGGGGCTCACCAGAGGGTCTGGGAGGGCTCACTAGAGGGGCTCATGAGACGGCCTTCTCCTTCTCATTTAGTCCCCCCCCTCGCTCATCGCCGGACTTACCTCCAGGGCCGAGCCGGCACTGGCAGCGGGAGGAGAAGGAGGAGGATGAGGAGGAGGGGGAGGAGGAGGAGGCTTAGGAGGAGGAGGAGGAGGAGAAGGAGGAGGAGGAGGAGAAGGAGGAGGAGGAGGAGAGGAGGAGGAGGAGGAGAGGAGAGAGGAGGAGGAGGAGAAGGAGGAGGAGGAGGAGCAGAAGAGGAGGGAGAAGGAGGAGCAGAGGAGCAGCAGGAGGAGGAGGAGGAGAGGAGGAGGAGGAGAGGAGGGAGGAGGAGCAGGAGCAGGAGGAGGGAGAGAGGAGGGAGAGGAGCAGGAGGAGCAGCAGGAGCAGGAGGAGGAGGAGGAGAGGAGAGGAGGAGCAGGAGCAGGAGGAGGAGAGGGAGGAGGGAGGAGAGGAGAGGAGAGGGAGGAGGGGAGGAGGAGCAGGAGGAGGGGAGCAGGAGGAGGAGAGGTGCGGAGCCATGCGGGGCCTCGCCCGCGCGGGGCCGCCCGCGCGGTCGCCCACGCCCGCGCGGCCCGCCCGCGCGGCTGCGGCGCCGCGGCGGCCGGGCGCGGGCAGAAGAAGTGCATTCGGGAACCTCCTGGGGGAACCTGCACTGGTGCCACCCTTCCCTCGCTTTCCCTCCCTCGCTTTCCCTTTTTGTGGGCCTCCTGGGAGGACCTCGTCGCCACCGCTGGGTTCGCTTCGAAATCCAGGTCAGAACGCACCCCAGGAGAGGTCCAGGGAGTAGCGGTATCAGTACCTTCTGGTGTCCCCAGTCCAGGGGAATATGGTTGTGTAATTTCTCGCAGATAGCATTGCCCTTTCCAGCATTAGCACCAGACCCCTTTGTACCACACCCCTTTCCGACCTCCAGAGAACCTGGAGTCGAAGAGGAGAGAACGCCATAAACATAAACTTCTGGCGCTCCGCGCGGATTTCTTGGACTCGCGCTGGGCCCCCCCGGCGGCGCCTCCGGCGCCGCTCCCAGCGCGCTCCGCGCGCCAGGGAGGGGGGTCCAGCGCAGATCCAAGAGATCCGCGCGGAGCGCCAAATGTTTGTCTTTGTGGCGTTTTTTCTTGTTATATTGAGACGGGGGTCAATGCAAACGGGGGTCAGCCAGAGCGCCGAGTTTTGCAGGATCCTGCAGGGCCAGGGTCGCATTGACCCAGGTTTTGATGCAGGGTATCCTGCAGGATCCTGCAGCAGGATCACGCAGGGCCTGACTGACCCGGGTCTGGATTGACCCGGGTCAGAGGATGCCAGATGCACGCTGGTCGTCTTGGGTTGATCTCTGGGCGTCTCGGGGCCCGCCTGGGGCCCCCTTGGGAGGCCTCTTGGATCGGAACCAGAAATGCAGTCGACCCGTATGGTAAGATGGGCAACCTTCCCACACGGGTAACCCCAGTACCCCCGCATCCTTGCGTCTTCGGTCCACCCTTGGCCACTTTCGTTGGCCGCGCCCCGCTCGAGAAGCTTCGGAATGGGCGTCCAAGGCCCTTACATCCTCATCGTGCATCCTTCTAATCCGGGCCGACTGTATGTATCTTCCATGGTTTTTCTGGCTTTCATATCGTAGAATTCGAATTATTGCTCGCGGTGTCGCGCCCCCCACTTTGCTGCCTGCCGCCTCCTTCGAACAGTCTAAGCTAACGCAAGTTGGCATTGCGACGTGCTGTCGGCCTCCTCGAGAATGACCGCCAATTGAAGACCTCTTGGGCCTTCTTGCAGGCCTCTTGGGCCGTTGTGAGGCCAGCTTGGGCCGATCTTTGGGCGTCTCGGGGCTCTGCTGGGCCGTCTTGGGGCCCTCTTGGGGGCGTCTTGGGGGCCTCTTGGCTCGTGTTGGAGCGTCGGAAAGCCGAATAGGCGAGAACGCCCAAATCTGTCAAAACTCGTGAATATCAATGCTTTTTGCCTCTTGGGGCCCTCTTTGGGGGCCTCTTGGAGGCCTCTCGTGTCATCTTGGAGGCCCCTTAGGCCATCTTGAGGCCATGGTGGGCATCCTGGAGCGATCTTGGGGCGACTAAGGGCCCTCTTTGACAATTTTGGGGGCCTCTTGGAGCCATCTGGGCTCGTTTGGGGGCCCTCCTGGGCGGGCGGGCCGACGCGAGCGAGTCGGGACGATAGCCTGGGCCCGCAAAGACTTGCAGTTCTGGCCGCAGCAGCAGCACAGCCCTCTGAGTGCTGCATGAGCTTTGGGGCTGTGGAAGTCGATCGATGGAGAGGAAGCGTGCTGCCAAATGCTTTCCCAGGAAACAGGTTTCAAACATGTCTTTGAACACGTCAATCACAGGTTCTAATTGTTTTTATTGTTTAACAACAAACATTATAAACGCATCTTTAGTTCAATGATAGGATTGTTAGAGTGTCCATTGTCATGGCATTCGCAGCTCCGGGACACTCCACTTCGTACCAGAGGCGCGGTGGCTGATTTTTAGACACATCTCTGATCTACTTCAAGCTATGTGTTCAAGCATTCCAGTCGTTCGTGAAAAGCTGCACGCCGATCGTTGCAAGCTGCACGGATCTACTTCAAGCTACACGCCGGTCGTTGAAAGTAGGTATTTTTGTTTTCTTGGTACTTCGAGAACCGATGCGTTTGTTGTTGTTTGTTATCCGTAAGGGCTTCGCCCTCTGCCGCTGCCGCGGTTCCCTCTCTCTACCAGGATGGGACATGCAGGAGCTATATCGGGATGCCTGGGCGCCGTCGTGAAGCAGCATCGAACCCTCGTCCGAATACGATTTGTACTCTTGAAGACACACTGAGATTCAGATGATATTGTTTAACTCTGTGTTGCCTTTTTCGGACTTCCTCTCATGCTGTGTATCGGGGGCCTCTTGCAACGACTGTGGGCTGATTGAGGCTACGTTGGGCACAATCGCCCTGCTTGGACGGTCTTTGGGTCCCTCGGCGTTCTTTACAAGGCACCGTAGCTTCTGGGACGCGAATAGGGCACAAATTGCCAGGAATCGTTGCCTCGAAGGCGCGAGCACTTTGTAATTCACTCGATATCATGGTCTCGGCGCGAGCATGGCGTAACTCACCAGGGTTGGTGGCCTCGGGGACGCGAACATGGCGTAATTTGGCAGGGTTGATGGCTTCGGGGGCGCAACTACTACAAAATTTACGAGGGATCGTGGCCTCGAGGACGCCAGCATAGTGTAATTTACGAGGGTCTGTGGCTTCGGGATTGCAGATATTGTGTCATCTAACCAGGCTTATGGCCTCGGGGACGCAGTTATTGCTTACTTTACTACGGAGTATGGCTTCGGGGACGCGTGTATGGCGTGATCTGCAAGGGTTTATGGCTCCGGGGACGCACGTATTGAAGAACTTACATGGGATTATGCCCTCGGGGACGCGAACAGTGTATGTTTTACGGAGGTTTATGGCCTCGGGCAAGCGAATATGGTTGATTTACACGGGTTGATTGCTTCGGGGGCGCGAATGTAATGTTTTTTAGGTGCCCCACGACCCCCCCAAGGAATTCTGAGACCACCCTGAGAGGGTCCCCCCCCCGCGCGCGGACTTAAATAATTCACAGTAGGAAGCAGAAAGCATAATCATCAGAAAGCATAATCATCACATTGGAAACTGGAAAGTGGGACTGGTGCAGGGAGCAGCAAGCCTAAGCCCCGCAGCCTGATGGCCCCACAAGGGGGCCAGCGGATTATCCGAGCAGGCCCGAACCAATCTTTTTTATCCGCCTTCTTACTTCATGTTTCTGCCTATTTCTTCCAACTGGCGGCTAAGTCGGTCGCCAGTTCTGGTGTCGGCTTCGCGTAAGAGTGGCCCTTCGCCAGAGTGACCTTTGGCACGGGTTCGCTGGGGTCCCCCCAGCATTATCCTGCGCGCTTGGATTTGGCCTGCGCGCGGCCTATAGCCGCGCACCAAAGGTCACTCTTGCGTGTAGTCGGTAGTGGCCAAGTAGACGGTGAAGGGCGAAAGGGTCGCGCCAGTTCAAAAGTGTATGCCACGGCACAGACTTGTTTCGCGCAGATCGGGCGGGGCTAGGACGAGGATAAATCTGTTACAGAGCGTTCCAGCACGGTCTGAGAAGGCCGCGGCGCCCGATACATCCTCCAGACCCGCCGGATCTCAGATCTTTTCGTTGTATCCTCACCCGATTTTATTCTCGTCCTGGCTTCGTCTAAGCAGAAACCTGTTTTTTTAATTCGGGGCGATGAATGCCATCACCTGGGGGGGGCGAGGGGGCCGATGACGTCGTTACGTTTCGCGCCAGCGGCGTCTGGGAATGCGTAGGCATGACCGAGGACGGGTAGCAGCAGCATGTAGGTGGCGATCTGCAACACAACATCTGTGTACACCACAGTGCCTGCGTGCACCACAGCGCCGATTTACACCACACCGCCTCTGTACACAGCAGCAGCCGCGTGCAACACAGCGCGCCAGTGTGTTCCACAGTGCCTGCCTGCACCACAGCGCTGGTGTACACCACATCGCCTGCGGACACCACAGCAGCCGAGTGCAACACAACACCAGTGTACACCGCAGTGCCTGGGTGCTCCACAGCGCCTGTGTACACCACGGCGCCTGTGTGCACCACAGCAACCGTGTGCAAAAGAGCAATGAAACGCTTCTGGACTCCACAGAAAAATTGTCTCGTATAGGGTTTGGAACAGAATATCTATAGAAAAAGTAGCGCCGCAGGAATCTGAGAGTCTCCCCGCATCATCCTAACTTCACCCATCTGCGTCCAGAAGGTTCCCGCAGAATTGGGCGTCCGAAAACCAAGTGGACTGATTCAATCGACCATTCTGCGGTGCACACTGAGATGCGCACGACGGGGCAAAGGTGAGGGACGAGGAGGAGGAGGAGGAGGAGAAGGAGGAAGAGGAGGAGGAGGAGGAGGAGGAGGATGCGGATGAAGAAGAGAAGGAGGAGGAGGAGGAGGAGGAGGCGGAGGAAGAGGAGGAGGAGGAAGAGGAGGAGGAGGAGAAGGAAAAGGAGGAGGAGGAAAAGGAGGAGGAGGAGGAGAAAGGAAGAGGGAAGACCATCGCATCATATTATCAGCACTTCCCTTGCGTGGCTTTCAGATGTCCGCAGCAACTCCTCACCCACGTGCTCCTTCTACCTGTCCTGTGCACGCAGGCATTATGGAGTACACCAGCGCTGCGTTTCACGCGGATGCTGAGGTGTACACGGGCGCCGCGGTGTGCACAGGCGCTGCGGTGCACGCAAGCATTGTGGTGTACACCTGCGCTATGTTGCACATGGTTACTGCGGTGGGCACGTTCGCTGTGGTGTACACAAGCGATGTGGTGCACACAGACACTGTGGTGTACACAGGCTCTACGTTGCACGCTGCTGTTGCGGTGTGCACAAGCGCTGTGTTGTACGCGCGCGCTGTGGTTCACGCGAGCATTGCGGTGTACACAGGCTTTGTGGTGCATATCGCTGCCTCCATGTTGCTCCTAGTTGGCCTCGGTCATCCCTAACTAGGCATTCCTGGACGCCGCCAGCGCGGAACGTGACGTCATCTGGGGGGGGAATCGGGGCCGGTGACGCCCGTTACCCCGGAAGATGCGAAACTGGCTCCAAGGGCACCACACCACGCTACGAGACACGATCGAGACTCCTTGAGGCCCGCCGCGCCCGCGGCCTCGCCGCCTTGGCGGCCGCTGGCGCGGCTCGGCCTCGGGGGCGCCGCGTACGCCGCGGCCGCGGCGGCGGGCGTCGGCGCCGCGCGGGCGCGCAGGCAGCTGGTCGGACGGAGATTGCTTGTTGATCCTGTGGCGCGTGAAGGCCGTTACCCTCGGATCCTGGCGTTTTCTTTCTGTCGCACTGCGCGCTCTCGCCCGGTTTCGGGCCCTGGGGCCTTCACAAATCGACCCGGCTCGAAAGATGCAGCAGAAGGATGGGGTCTAGGGCTCTGGTCGTGAAGTTCTTTGGTGGTGCAATTGGAGGGAGGAGGGAGGAGGGAAGTAGGGAAGGAGGGAAGGAGGAGGAGGAGGAGGAGGGAGGAGGAGGAGGAGCAACGTCGGATCTGAGGGGCCGTGACCCTGCCCCGCGCGGAACATCTCTCCGCGCGCTCGCGCATCCATGGGAGCCCCGCCTCGGTATATCCGGATTGGGAGGGCATCGGTGTGGCTGTGCCTGTCGTTCGTGGCAAAGTGTAGACGTGCAGCGCGCCCAGGCGTTCCCGGCACGCTCCCAGGCGCTCCCAGGCGTTCCCAGGCGCTCCCAGGCGCTCCCAGGCGCTCCCAGGCGCTCCCAGGCGGCGCTCCCAGGCGGCGCTCCCAGGCGCTTCCAGGCGCTCCCAGGCGCTCCCTGCGCGCTCCCAGGCGCTCCAGAGAGTGTTTTTGATCCCGTGGCGCGTGAAGGTCGCTACCCGGGTCAAACGCTCCTCGCAGCTAACGGTACAGTCAGCCCGCATAGTGAGGATGGGCAACCTTCCCATCCTTGCTTCCTGGGCCCATCCTTGGCCACTTCTGTTGGCCGCGCCCCGCTCGGAAAGCTTCGACGTGGCCTTCCAAGGTCCTTGCATCCTTATCGCGCATCCTTGCTATACGGGTTGACTGCAACGATCATACACTTGGGGTGGCTGGGAGCCCCCCCCCCATGCTGGTGATCGCGCGCGGCGATCTATGTATGTTGTGCGGATTGTTCTGTACCATCTATGTCATGCAATCTATCTGGTTCAATATATGTGGAGCAATGTGTGTTGTTCAACATCGGTTGTGCAATCTATGCGGTGCAATTGATGTTGTCCAATATTCGTTGTGCAATCTGTGTTGTGCAACATCTGTGGTGCTATGTATGTTGTGCAATCGGTTGTGTGCAATCTATGTGGTGCAATCAATCGCTTGCTCATTTTGAAGCTGTCCTCTCCACTGCTCGTGCAAACATCCCACCCTCCACCCGCAACTTGGTCGCAAGAGTTCTCTTAAGACCATGACGGTAGGAACCAAGTGGCACTTGGCAACGACACCGACGCCGACGACGACAGCGACAATGACGGCCACGACGCCGCCGACAACGACTACGACGACGCCGACAACGTCTCCAACGACTTCGACAACGACTCCAACGACTTCGACGACGACGCCAACGATGACGGCGACGACAATGACCCCTACGACGGCGACGACGCCGACGCCGACGACGACGACGACGATGACAACGCCGACGACGACGAAGACGACGCCGCCGACGATGACGACGACGACGTCGACGACGACGACGACAATGACGACGACGAAGACGACGACGACGACGTCGCCAAGGAAGACGACGACGACGAGGGAGGAGGGAGGACGTCGACGGAGACAACGTACATTATGTTGTGCAATCGCATGTTATGTCATATTTGTGGTGCACTCTAAATGTTGCACTCTATGTTGTGCATTCTAGGTTGTGCAATCTATGCTGTGCAATATATGTTGTGCAAGCCATGTGGTACAATCTATGTTATGCAATGTGCGTTAGGCTATACATGTGATGCAGTCTGTGTGCTATACCTATCTGGTGCATGGTGTGTTGTGCAATCTAGGTGATTCAGTCAATGTTGTGTAATGTATTTGGTGCAACCTACTTGGTGCAATCAATCACTTGTTCAACTTGAATCTGTCCTCCCCACTGTTCGTGCAAACATCCCACCCTCCACCCGCAACTTGGTCGCAAGAGTTCTCTTAAGACCGTAACGGTGGGTACCAAATGGCACTTGGCAACGACACCGGCGCCGACGACGATAGCGACAACGACGACGACGCCGCCGACAACGACTACGACGACACCGACGACGTCTCCAACGACTTCGCCAACGACGACGACAACGACGACGACGACAACACCGACGACGACGTCGACGCCGACGCTGACGACGACGACGACAACGACGATGACAACGCCGACGCCGCCGACGGTGCCGACGAAGACGCCGACGATGACGACGACGACGTCGACGACGAAGACGACGACGACGACGTCGCCAACGAAGACGACGACGACGACGAGGGAGGAGGGAGGACGACGACGGCGACGACGACGACGACGACGACGAGGGAGGAGGGAAGACGACGACGACGACGATGGCGACGAAATAGGAGGAACAACGACGAAACGCCGACGAAGACGACGAGGGAGGAAGGACGACCACGGCAACAACGACGGAAACGACGACGACGCCGAGACGACGACGACGAGGAAAGACAGAGGACGACGACGGCGACGACGACGACGACGAGGGAGGAGGGAGGACGGCGACGACGACGACCACGACGCAAGAGCGCGCGCGCAGGCTTTTGTTGAAAATCCGTGTTACGAAACCTTGTGTTTTTGTATGTTTTTTGGACACGATTTTGGAATCCTGCCGAAACCGAAGGTTTTTGAAGGATTTCGGCATGTACACGCGACGACGCGCGCATCTGCACTTCGTCGTATTTTTTGCAGAGGATTCTCGCGACGGCACGCGCGCAAGGGCGTTCGAATGATTTCGACATGCGCGCGCGTGAAGCCCGTTTGGTAGCTTTTTTTTTTCGGAAAAACAATAGAACACGTATGGTTTCCATAAGATTTCGCAAGAGCGCGCGCGTAAGAATTTTTAGAAAATCAGTGTTGTGAAACCATGTGTTCTTGATTGTTTTTTTTGAAACTCGATTTTGAAATCCTTCCGAAAACGAAGGTTATGCAAGGATTTCGGCATGCGCGCGACGACGCGCGCGTCTGCTTTTCGTCCCGTTTTTTCGCAAGGGATTTTTGACATTGATGTTTTTTGCCGAAAGACAGCGCGCGCATAGTATTTTTTGCAGAGGATGGCGGGGCGGAGTGGTACCAGCCTGGCTGGGATATTACGAATTTATATTTGACCGAGCGCGGGCGATAATAAACTACCCCCCGTTCACCCCTCCTATTTTTTATCCCCTTCCAGCAGGATTTAATTATGGAGGGGGGCGCGGAGGCCGAACTTCATAATCCACGGGGAAAGTTGCGAATCGAAGTTGCTATCATCTCTTGTTGACTAACAACAGCACCAACAACGCTGAGCTTGGCCATGGTGGTCTCACCACACCAGCTTCCGCAATCACGAGCGTGTGGCAGCGCTGTGGGATTCTCACCAGTTCAGTTTGCCCACGTTACGAACGTGCGGCAAGGCCATGGGATTCTCATTTTCTTAGCCGTTCCCGAGTCAAGAACGTGTGGCAGGGCCATAAGGACCGATTGGATTTTGATGGTGCATGCGTTTTTCGAGCAGGCAGAGCATTTGAGTTCAGTGAATTATTTTTTTTGCGCACCCCTCAGACGGTTCGTGGCCCTTCATCCTTTTCCTCCTCCTCCTTCTCCTCCTCATGTGCCCCCGCAACTGCCCAGGCCCGAGCTTCCCCGAGTCTCCGAGGCTCCAAGCTTTCGAGCCTTTTCGAGGCGCCGGGCCTCTTCGCCCCAGGGGCAACGGTGGTGGGGGGGGGGGATAGGCGTGCCGAGCTTGCCCAGGAACGTGCGGATTCACGATGGGGCGCGCTTCGCCGATGCATCGGCGATGTATCGCCGATTCCAGGTCGATGTCCCCCCCAATGCTTATCTCCCCACATCGTTGCCCCTGAGTGAGTCGCGAGCCCCAGCGATGTCCCAGCCCGCCGAGCGCGCCGCGGCGGCGAGCGCCCCCGTCGAAGCCCTCCTGGACGTCGTGACCCCGAGCCCGAGCTCGAACGAGATTCTCGGGCGCATGGCCAGGCAGAACGAGAAGATCCTCGACGAGCTGGCCGTCGTCCAGGACAGGTGCGCGATCGCCGAGATGCGGCAGTGCCAATCGAGCGCGCAAGGCGCGGATGCAGCGAGCATGACGAGCTGCTATTGCACGGCCGAGAGCGCCTCGTGGTCAGGCAGCGCCCAGCAAGCCGTGCTCGACACGGCGCGCCAAGGCGGGCCCTGCAAGAGCATCGCGTACGACCACATCTTCAACGAGAAGGACAGGGGGCGCATTGAGCTGGCCGTGGCGGTGTTCTACAAGACCTACTGCGAGAAGGACGAGCACGCGTGCGACCTCTTTGAGAACCGCGGGGGGCCGCCCGAGGACATCTTCTGGCTCGTGCCGAGCTTCAGGGCCAAGCTGCAGGAGCTCGCCAAGAAGAGAGACATGGAGCTCGGCGCCGAGAACGTCAAGAAGCTCACCCGCGGCTCCTACGCCGAGCGCATTGGCTACGCCCTCCTGAGCATCCCCGCCGAGCTCATCCACCTCCACGAGCTAGTGCTGCCGCTCGACGAGAAGTTCGAGCTCGTCGAGCACTGGGGCGAGGGGCTCGCCGGCAATGCCGAGCAGCTCTGCGCCTTGATTCCGAGCAATGCCCAGGAGTGCGTCACGTGGTGCAACGAGACCTCCGCGGTCTCGATCAGTGGCGACGGGGTCGCCAAGGCCGCCGCTCACGCGATTGTCAAGTGGTGCTGGTCCGTGAAGAAAGGCATGGGCCGCGAGCTGCTGGGGCGGAGCTGCAAAGACGGGCGCGCCAAGCGGGGCCATTCGAAAACCGTCAAGCAGCAGGAGCACGAGACAATGCCTCTCGAGAAGCACATCAAGCTGCATTCCGAGAAGTCGGCTCAGATCCAGGCCGAGTGCGACAAGCTCTTCACGAACGAGCGCGACGACGAGAGGAGCCAGGCCGACGCGAAGGCCGAGCCAGAGCCCGCCTCGTTCATGCTCGTGGACGCCTGAGAGCCTGGCGCACGAGCTCCCCGAGCCCAGCGCCCCGCGTTTTTTCCGCTACGAGGGCGCCGTTTCGAGGCGCGCGCCCGAGCCCCATCTGCTTTTCAAGCTGCAAGGGAGCGTTCGAGCATGCGAGAGTGGCGTTCCGAGCTGCGGGGCGCTACCCCCCCTCTCGCCGAGTGATCCTCGATCGAGCTGCAAGGAATCAAGCTGGCTCGATCCTCCCTCCGGATCGATGGCCCGAGACCTTGAGTCCGAGGGTCTTCGAGCACCTTGGGTCCTAGATCCGAGGGTCGCCCAGCTTAGGCTCGAAGATCCCGGGTTCGCGATCCGAGGTTCGAGGGTCCTGCCTCGGCGATCCTCGATCGTCACCGTCGCTGTCGTCAGACCCGGGCCGCCGTCAAGGAGGCTAGATCCTCGGACCGAGGATCCGAGATCTTGGTTCCGAGCATCTTTGAGCGCCTTGGATCCTAGATCCGAGGATCGCCAAGTTTGGACTCGAAGATATAGGGTTCGCGATCCGGGGGTCAAGTGCCTATCGAGCCTCGGCGGTGCCGTCCTCCGCCCCGCGCTGCCATCGAGCGTGCTCGACCCCTCATCCTCGGTTCGAGGGTCCGAGATCTTGGTCTTGAGCATCTGCGAGCACCTCGGATCCTAGATCCGAGGGTCGCCAAGCTTGGACTGGAAGATTTCGGGTTCGACGTCCGAGGCTCGAGGGCCGAGCGCGGGCGGTGGTAGATTGCCCTCGCCGCCGCCCTCGAGCCCGCGCTGCCGCCGAGCAGGCCCGATCCCCCATCCTCGGATCGAGGGTCCGAGATCCAGGTCTTGGGCATCTTCGGGCACCTTGGGCCCTGGATCCGAGGGTCGCCAAGCTTGGACTGGAAGGTCTCGGTTTCGACATCCGAGGCTCGAGGACAGAGCCTTGGCGATAGTTGATCGCCCCTCTCGCCGTCGTCGGGCCCGCGCTGCCGCCGAGCAGGCTCGACCCTCCATCGTCGGATCGAGGGTCCGAGATCTTGGTCTGGAGCATGTGCGAGCACCTCGGATCCTAGATCCGAGGGTCGCCAAGCTTGGGCGGGCAGGTTTCGGGTTCGACGTCCGAGGCTCGAGGGCCGAGCCTCGGCGATGGTAGATCGCTCCTCTGGTCGTCCTCGGGCCCGCGCTGCCACCGAGAAGGCTCGATCCTCCATCGTCGGATCGAGGGTCCGAGATCTTGGTCTTGAGCATCTGCGAGCACCTCGGATCCTAGATCCGATGATCTCCAAGCTTGGGCTCCAGGATATCGGGTCCTCGATCCGACGGTCGAGGTTTGAGCCTCGACGCCTTGCGGTCGCGCGCGCGCAGACGCGCCCGCGCGCGCGCACATGCGCGCGCACGCGCACTCGCACACTCACGCACTCGCACACTCACGCGCACTCACGCACACCCACACTCCCACACGCACACACTAACACACACTGACACACACAAGGACACACACAAACAACAGCAGCCGCGACAGCAACAGCAAACAGCAAACCAGCAGCAACAGCAGGGTACAACAGCAATTACACAGACGCCAATATAACTAACAACAGCTGCGCAAACAACAGACACCAACAAGGCAAACAAGAAGAGCGGAAGCAACCATAGAAGCAAAACCAGCAACAAGACAAACAACGCGACCAACAACCAACAATTGCCAATTTAGGCTCAAGCATTCCAAGCTAGCTGAGGACGCAGCACCCCATGGCCGAGTCGGACAGCGACGATCGTCGGCCTGTCGCCGAGCGGTCGGACGACGTGAGCGTCGGCGAGTTGGCGAAGGGCGACGAGTGGACGAGGGAGACGGAACCCACCTCGCTGGGGGAGGGCGCCAGCAAACCCGAGGACGAGAGCTTCGAGTACACGGAGCTTGACGACAAGAAGGTCAAGCTCGAGGTCAAGCCGGGTGACGTGGAAACCAAGCTGGGGGACATGAAGGGCCCTCCCAAGCTCGAGAACAAGAAGAAACTGGAGGTCAAGCTCGGCCCTGAAGACAAGCGCAGGCGCCTCTGCGAGCCCGCAACGACGAGGCAGCGCGATGCTTCGCAGGCCTCGGCCCCGCCCCGAGCCCTGACTCAGCCCTGAGGCGCCTCGCGAGCCGCTGGGAGCTCTGAGCGAGGTGCTTTCGGGCAGAGTGAGGACGAGGTACTGGCAACTCTCAGCGAGATGACCCCCGGCCTCGAGGGCGCCAGAAACAATGAGACGGGTGCCAGAGCAACAGCGCCAACGACGCGCATAAGACAAACGCACGCAAACAGCGCATCACGCGCAAACAACAGCAGCGGTCACACAAACAACAGCAACAGCAACCAGCGCAACAACATCACCACCAGCAGAAGCAACGGCAAGCACAACGGCAACACCAGCAACCGACGCAACAGCAAGCCACAACAGTAACGTAACAAGCAAGAGCAACAAGCCAACACCAAGGAGTACCAACGACAAGCTAACAACCTTCCGTAGCCGCGTTGGCCCGAGGCTTTCTGTTTCGACCTACTGCAGCTTTGCAGCGAGACTCCGGTGTCTGCGCCGACGAAGCAGACGAGCTTGTCGAGCCCCTGGGGCCCGCAGACCTCGCCGCCCGCGGCCCCGAGCTCGCGCAAGAAGCTGAGAACCTCGCCCTGCGAGGCGGCCGACTCTGCCGCGAGCTTCTACAAGCAAATCGAGGCAACGATGATCGAGGCTGAGACGGCCGAGCAGGATTCCTCTTCCTTTTATTTATTCAGCATTTGTCTTCTTTCTTTTTCTTATGTTCCTCTTCTCTGATCTTTCGGATCGAAGTTGCCATCGCTTCGTGCTGACTGGCAGCAGCTTCGAACGTGCTTTGCCTTTCTTCCTGCTGATTTTCCTTGCGCTTCTCTTCCTTCTCTTTCTCTCCCCCCCCCCCCAGAGGTCCGGATTTTTTAATGTGACCCCCCCCCCCCGCCCCCCGCGGGGCCCCGCCGCGGGCCCCCGCGCGAGGTTGAAGGCGATTGAAAAGAATGTGTTTTCACGAATAAAGAAACATACGGCCCCGAGTCCAACTTATTCTTGAAAATCGATCCTGGGGCCATCCTCTCCTCTATTCCGCCCCGCACCATTATTATTCCTCTCTTCCTGCTCGCGCTCCGACTCGTAATGTTTCAAGCGACCCGCGTGGTGAGGATGAGCAATCTTGCTATGCCCTTGCATTCTTGCCACTTCGGGCCATCTCTGGGCTCTGCAAGGACCTTGTATCTTTGCCCCGCATCCTTACTACGCGAGTCGATTGTAATACTGCGAGCAATCCTTCCCCCCCCCCATGCAGGAGCGACTCGCGGCCGCGGCCGCGGCCGCGCGCCGGGGGCCTGCGAGCGCCGAGGGCAAGGTCCTCGCCCCGCGCGACCTCGGCCGACGCGCGAAGCGAGGGTTCGGCAAGGGCGGCCGACCTCGCGGCGCGAGCGCGGGGTGCAAGGGAACGCGCAGACCCCGAGCTGCGCCCGCGCTGCGACGAGACCCAACGGCGCAGCCCAAGCTCCAGATCCTCCTCGACTGGAGCAAGCACGCGGGCGAGAACAACGTGAAGTATTTCGCCTCCCTGCCAGCTCGAGCGAGAGCTGAGCCGCGTCGCGAGTGGCGGTGGGGTCGCGAGACGGTCGCCCGATGGCGCGGCCATCGAGCTGCCCTCGAGAAGAAGGTTGCCACGGCGAGGCTCGGCAG
>CAUYUJ010018006.1:54747-103172 GCA_963575745.1 Prorocentrum cordatum
TCCTCCTCTTCCCCCTCCTCCTCCTCCCATTCCTCCTCTTCCTCCTCCTCCTCCTCCTCCTCTCCTCCCCCCCTCCTCTTCCCCCTCCTCCTCCTCCCCCTCCCCCCCCCTCCTCCTCCTCTCCTCCTCCTCCTCCTCCTCCTCCTCCTCCTCCTCCTCCTCTCCTCCTCCTGCTCCCCTCCTCCTCCTCCTCCTCCTCCTCCTCTTCCTCCTCCTCCTCCTCTTCCTCCTCCTCCTCGCCCTTTCTCTCCTCTGTCCCCCCGGAGGCGAATGGCACAGGCAGCCGCCGCCGCTTCGCCCTCGTCGCCCTGGTGCGCCCCGACGGTCAGCCCCCCGGCGGCGCGCAACGGGGGGGGGGCGGCCGCGAGGTGCGCAGAAGGGGGCGCTCTTCGCCCCGACAGGAGATCGGCCGGGGGACGCGCAACAGACCGCTTTCGCCTAGGCAGGCCAGCCACAACTCGGGGAGCTGTGGTCCTTACCCCCCTGGGGGACCCATCGATTTCGACGCCCCTCTCGAGAGATCGTCGACGCGATGGGTTCCCCCACGGGGGTAAGGACCACAGCTCCCCCAGTTATGGCTGGTCGGCTAGGCCTCCCAGACTGGGTCGGAGGATCGCGCCGCATCGCCGATGCATGGCCGATGCGGCTCGATGCGGAGCCCGATTTGCTTCACGCGGACGTCGCCGATGAGTCGCCGACGTCGGGATCATCGGGTGTTTCGGCGATACATCGGCGATGCATCGTATGTATGTATGTAATGTATGTAATGTATGTAAGTAATGTATGCATGTATTCATGCATGCATGTCTGTATGTCTGTATATATGCATGCATGCATGCATGCATGCGTGCATGCATGCATGTATGTATGTAGGTAGATGTATGTGCATGTATGTATATCTGTATGTATTCATGTATGTATGTATTTATGCATGTGTGTATGTATGTATGTATGTGTGTGTGTATGTATGTAGGTATGTAGATATGTAGGTATTTGTATAGTTATTTATGTATGTATGCATGTATGTGCGTATGTATGCGCGTATATGTATGTTTGTATGAATGTACGTAGGTATGCATGTATGCATGTCTGTATGTATACATGTATGTATGTGTGTGTATGTATGTATGTATGCATGCACGCATGTATGTATGTATGTATGCATGCATGTCTGTCTGTCTGTCTGTCTGTATGTATGTATGTATGTATGTATGTATGCATATGTGCATGTATGTATGCATGCATATATGTATGTGTGTATACATGTATGTATGTATGTATGTATGTATGTATGTATGTATGTATGTATGTATGTATGTATGTATGTATGTACCGTATGTATGTATGTATGTATGTATGTATGTATGTATGTACGTATGTATGTATGTATGTATGTATGTATGTATGTATACATGTATGTGTGTATGTATGTATGCATGCATGTATGTATGTATGTATGTATGCATGCATGTATGTATGTATGTATGTCTTTATGCATGTATGTATGTACGTATGTGTGTATGTAGGTTTGAATGTATGTATCTGTGTTTGTATGCATGTGTGTGTATATTTATATAGTTGATATCTACGCACACACTCACACATAAATATATATACACATGTATATGACATTCGTGGCATAGACGACGACCTCCCAGGAGCTGCTCCCTGTGGCCTGGTCACAGATCTGCTCGCCGCCCGTGGCGGCGTGCGGGGGGTGCCGCCTCCTCTGTGAGGGCCGCCCCTTTCGCCCTGCGAGCCCCCCCCCCCCGGGTGCGCGCCGCCGATGTCCGGGGCCACAACTTCGCCGGCCCGCTGCCTGCCGGCCTGCGGTGCTCCGGAGGGGAGACAAAAACACACAGACAGACAATAAATCGGTGACGCCCAGGAGAACATGGGGAAATATGGGAAGTGGGAGCCTCCCATACTTTCCCATATTTTCGCATATTCTTCTGGGCGTCTTCCCTCCCACTGGGAGTGAAGACGAAAACCTTGGAAATACCCGGAAATCTGGGAAATCCTGGGATTTGTGTGCACTGATGCCTGTGTCCCTGGGCCCCTTTTAGGTACGCGAGGGACTTCATCACCCCTGACGAGGAGGCCGAGCTGGACGAGGCTCGGCGGCACGCAAGAGCGTGAGCCCTCCGCCAGAGGGACCTCCCCAGAGCTGCCGGCGCCGCCACACGAGAGTCACGACGGGAGGTTTCTGGCCGCGTTCGGCCCCTGGGGCCCTCGCCGGGCCCCGGGGCAGTCAAGCAGGGGCTCGGGGCCTTGCTGTGCTGGTCGGTTCGACTTGCAACAGTTGCGCTAGTGGCAGGGCTCTGTGCAAGTCGCGGGCACAACTTGGCGCAGCTGGGCGTACTTGCAACCCGCTTGCAAGTGCCTTGCAATAGGGCTGCAGCCACCTTTTGCAACTGTTGCAGGTCACAGCGGTCAGTGCAGCGGGGAGAGGTTCGGCCACGCGCAGAGGGTGGGTCAGGGGAGGAGGACGGCTTCTGAGAAGGAGGCTGCTTCTTGGCAGCCCTCCCCCTTCCCCCTGCCCTCTTGGTGGTGCGCGCCGCCAAAAAGAGTCGGGGGTGGACAGAACCCCCACCCTGACACGTCGATTGGTGAATTGTCTGTTTTCGGTTTTCGAGAGGGCGCCGCGGCCGTCATTTCCCAGGCTTGCGGCCGCCAGGTTGGGACCCGAGGTCGTTTCAGTAAACCACGTTTCACTAAAGGGGCTTCTATCCATCCCCGAAAGAGTCGGAACTTCTGGGGACCTCGTGCTGAAAAGGCCAGGACCTCGCATGATTGGGTCCGGAGTGCATCTCCCCGGGGGCGTGGGGGCGGCCCAAAGGCCGAGCACGCAGGCCGCAGCGCTCTCATCGCACATCGCACGCGGCGAGATCGGCCCTCAAGCGGCGCACCGGAGGTCACTCTCGCCCAGCAGTTACCAGCTGGAAACACATCCCTGTCCCTATGTTTGGCATCACCTTATCTCGGTGCTTATCTTAGGGTTCCCTCAGTCGCTGAGGGCACATCCCTAAGATTGTCGACGCCTTGGGCTCGCCGATCTTAGGACTGGGATGAGTTCGAGGCTGGTTATGTAGGAGCAACGTCAGGGGGAGTTGCGGAGGGGGGATGCATCGACCCCCGCTCGCTTACTCATCGCCGGCCTCCCAGATGGGGTCGGAGTACATGGGCTCGGAGGATCGCACCGCATCGCCGATGTATCGGCGATGCGGCTCGATGTGGAGGAGCCTGGTTTTCTCCGCACCGCTGGCGCCGATGCATCGCCGACGTCGCCGGTGCATCGCCGACGCATCGGCGACGCATCGGCGGCGCTGTCAGGTTCTTCGGCCCCATCTACTCGGACCCCATCCAGGAGGCGTCTACATACGGGCCAGATAGTCCTCCCCGCCCCGGGCCGTGCTGTTTTGCCATCGGAGGCTCATCGCCGATCTGTCGGCGACGCATTGCCGACCCCGGCTCGATGCGCCCCTCCGATCCCGTCCCCCCCTGACGTTTCCCCTCTGCCAAGGGCCACTCTCTTGCGAGTACAGCCGGGAGGTCATGGGCGTCGGCGACCAGGCAATCATTTTTTGTCCTCTGGCGATGTCGGGCGTGACCGGGGGGTAGCGGGAGAGGGAGCCGGTCACGTCACGATTCGCGGCGGCGCCCTTTGGGAATGCTCAGGAGTGGCCCATTCTCTCACGTAGCCAGCGCAAGTCGTGGCGTGACCAGGGGAGGGAGGGGAGGCCCAGGCTTGGGCCAGTCACGGGTGTTCTCGCGAACAAAAAAGTCCAGACCCTCGACGTCGTGTGTGTTTTTCGTAACTTTGACCCGCAGCGGTCTTGACCCATTCTCCGGGCCAGCTTGTCCTCCTGAGTCGTTTCTTGGCCGCCCCGGGGCCAGCGAAGCCCCCCCAGACGCCGAAAAGGGTGAAGCGCCGCCCGCCGGGATTTTGTCTTCCACGGCTCGAGGGGGTCTGGGAACGGGCCCCAGTGGATGCGGCACCTCAAGAGCCGGGCGCAGCAGTTCTTCGGCCTCGTCTATTACCAGTGATGGGCCGATTCTCCACCACCACTACCATAGGTAGGAGAGGGATGATGAGGAGGAGGCGGAGGCAGCGGAGGAGGAGGAGGAGGAGGAGGAGGAGGAGGCGGAGGAGGAGGCGGAGAGGGAGGAGGAGGAGGAGGAGGAGGAGGAGGAGGAGAGGAGGAGGGAGGAGGAGGGAGGAGGAGGAGGAGGAGGAGGAGGAGGAGGAGGAGGAGGGAGGAGGAGGAGGAGGAGGAGGAGGAGGAGGAGGAGGAGGAGGAAGGAGGAGGGGAGGAGGAGGAGGAGGAGGAGGAGGGAGGAGGAGGAGGAGGAGGAGGACTTCCCCATCCTCCATTCTCTCCTGCCCTACCCATGCTAGTGCTGGTGGACAATTGGCCAATCAGCCAGACCACGCACGCCCTCCCGGCGCTGCAGCCCGCGGGCGCGTCCGAGCAGGCCGGCCGGCCGCTGGGCGCGCTGCCGCCCTGGCTGCTGCCGCGGGTGCTGGCCACGCAGGTGTTCGCGAGCGCCCGGGAGGTCAGCCAGGTCGGAGGGTCCTCCTCCGCCTTCTCCTCCTCCTCCTCCTCCTCGGGGCGGGGCACAGGCCTCCCGAATCGGGGGCGTCCAAGATCGAAGGCGGACGAAACGCCATAAACATATGGATTCAGGCTGGCCCCCCCTGGTGGCGCCACACCTGGCGCGCTCCGCGCGCCAGGGAGGGGGGTCCAGCGCGGATCCAAGAAACCCGCGCGGAGCGCCAAAGGTTATGTTTATGGCGTTTTGCTTGTCTTCTACTTCCTCTTCTTCTTCTTCTTCTACTTCCTCTTCTTCTTCTTCTACTTCCTCTTCCTCTTCCTCTTCTTCTTATTCTTCTTCTTCTGCAAGAGGGGGGTGATGATCAGGGGATTCGGGGGGGGGATCTCCTGGCAGGGCGGGGGGGCCACGAGATCTCCTCGGGCGGCATGGCTGGCCCCCTCGTCTCGCCCCAACGCGTTCCCTGGCCCCCCCCCCCTGTTTGTCCGCGCACGCGCGTCGGACCACGACGCACCCCTCCCCCCTTCGGCGGCCCCCCCCCCAGCCTTGGACGCCCCCGACCAGAGAAAAGCTGCTCCCCGGCGGGAGGGAGGTCCGCCAGGTCGAAGGTGGGCGGGGTCATACCTCGAGGAGCGAGACACTGCAGAAGCGTGGACTCTCGGAGGTCCGTGCGGATTTTGTGGATCGAGGCTGGACTGGCGCGGGATCTCTTGGATCGACGCTGGACTGGCGCGCGGAGCGCGCCCGGGGCGGCGCTGGGGGCTCCAGCGCCGATCCGAGAAATCAGCGCGGACCTCCCGGCGTTTGTGTGCATGTTTTCCTTTGCTCCCCGAGTTCAGCCCCCCGAAGAGAGACTCGGCGGATCGATTCAGCCCCCCCCTCTCCCACGTCCAAGAACGCCTCGTGGCGGGGCCGCTGCCGCACGGGGTTTTGGTGTAGTGTTGGTTGGGATAAGGGGGGCGCCGTTGCGAGGAGATGGCGGTCCCATGAAGACTCCGATGGCACCCCGAAGCGTTCCCTGAAGCCAAGTGCCGCTGTCTTCACAGGTTTTCTCTTCAGGAGTCTGGTAGGAAACGGAACACAAGTCAGGTCCCGCTGGGCTCCTGACAGGCTTGCCTGAGTACCACCAGGGCCGCCCGACCGCTGACCTGACCAATCTCAGGCGATCGCAAACATGGATCAAGGGGGCGTGGATTAGCGACGGGTCCCGCTTCCATGGGAAATCGCGGATATTGCAGCCGGCGAGCGAGGCGGCACGGGCCGCCTTTTGGGGAGGGCACCTTCCCCGATCCATGGTTTAGGCGACCGCGCGCCAAATCCATGGATCGCTAATCCATGTTTGCGCGCCCCCGACACCAGGGCCGCCCGACCACTGACCTGACCACTCAGCCGTGGAACTGCCGCCCTGGGGTCACAATGAGTCAGGCCAGTGCTCCTGCCGCTCGGGCCTCGCCTCCTCCTCCTCCTCCTCCTCCTACTTCTCCCCCTTCTCCTTCTCCTTCTCCCCCTCCTCCTCCTCCTCCTCCTCCTCCTCCTCCTCCTCCTCATCCTTATCCTCATCCTCCTCCTCCTCATCCTCCAAAGGGGCTCGACCGACCCGAACGCTGTCCAGGCCCTCTTTTGATCTTCAAGGGGGAGGGGAGAAAGTGTTCGTTGGCCTTCGGAGGTTTCCTCGCCTCGGAACGCTCTCTACAGGAGCTGCGCCTCGGCGAGAGCATCCCCGGGGCGCCCAGATCGTCCCGAACGGCCGCCGGGCCACGGCCGTGGCCGGAGAGCCACCTGGCGCCCTGCAGCAGAGTTTATGCTTTCGATCCAGTCCCTGCGCTTTGAAGTCGGCTTCGGCCAGGGCGATCCGATTTGCTCCCGATATTCGTAAGTCGGGCCTGTCCCCCTACAGGAGGAATATTCCCAAATCGTAAAATAGAGTCTGGTGATGATGTTTTTGACTATTTCTGATTACCTTTGAATCTTCCTAGACATTTTTTTCCTTCCCAACTCCGCCTATAGGATGACATGCCCGACCTAGGATACTCCGATGGCCCGATGCGGCTCGGTGCGCGCATGGCGTTGTTCTGTATCCTGGCGCAGCCCATCGGATCCGGTTTTGGCTCGGTGCCGAGGCCGCCCGAGCCGGCGCACACTCCGATTCGATCCGGTAGAGGGAAGCAATTACTGAACACTCCCCCTCCCCCCCAAACTCAATGTTGGCACGCGCGGGGGAGACTGCGGTCGAAGTGCATCTCATCAGACCCACCGCCAACTTTGAACGTTGGGGGGAGGGGGAGGCGTTGATGGATGAATGTGGCATGTGTCCGCTATTCTGTTCCGAGACCTGTCCGACCTCCCGATTCGATGTTGACCGACCCTGGCCAGGTGGCCGCCAACGAGTACCTGGACAACGCCGGCATCTCCCCGCACGTGGAGGACGCGAGGGCGGCCAAGCACCCCTCCGCACACCGCGTCCCGGCCGTGGGGAGCGTGGGGCGCCCTTCAGGGGCGGTGAGCGGATCCCCCTCTGCCAAGCGGGGACGGCGCAGCTGTCAGGAGGGGGAAAAAACACAGACACAACTAATCGTCCACTCCCAGGAAGATATGGGAAAATATGGGAACTGGGGGGGAAGACGAAAACCCAGAAGATGTGCGAGAATATGGGGAAAACTTCTATGCGTGTGTATTTGTTTGTGTGTCCTGGGGCCCCTTCAATCTGCCGATCCAGGGCCCCGGGCTGGGCCGGCTGGCCAGGGATCGGCGCGGGCGGATGCGCAACAGGCGTCCCCTGGGAGGGTTCCCGACCGCCCTCGGCCCGCCATCCTGGCCACCCCGCCGTTGCGCAGCAGACGCGGCGTGGAAGCCAGGGCCAGAGTGGCCGGCCCCCTCTCAGAGGGCGAAACCCACCCCAAAGCCCAGTCTCGACCTCAACCCCCGAACCGGCGATCTAGGGTTACAAGTCGGGCATGTCCCTCCATAGGAGGAAAATTCCCAAATAGTGAAAAATAGTCAGGGGACGATTGTTTTGATTATTCTGAGGTATTTTTGAACCTGTTTTGACTATCTCCCATTTTTCTTTCCAAATCCGCCTGTAGGAAGACATGCCCGACCCAGCCCCAGTCCCGACTTCCACCCCTGAGCCGGCGATCCGGGGGGTTAAGACTGGGGGCAGGGGTGCGGTCTGGATCCGTGGGCCCTGGCAACATCACCAGCCCATTACCCCGGTCACGACCCTGTGGATCGCTGGCTCGGGGTGTGGCCGGGACCAGGGGTGGAGGTGGGCGTTTGCCTCTTGGACCATGCTTCAAAAGCCAGAGCAGGCTGCATCAGCACAGCTTTTTGGTGGTCCGCGCGGACTTCGGAGTCGGCGCGGGGGTGCAGGTGGGCGTTCGCCTTCCGACCATTTCTTTCGAAAGCCAGAGCAGGCTGTATCAGCACAGCTTTCTGGAGGTCCGCGCGGACTTCCGGAGTCGGTGCCAGACCGCCCTTGCAGCGCCCCCTGGGCCTCCTAGATGGGGTCGGAGTAGATGGGTTCGAAGGATCGCCCCGCATCGCCGATGCATCGGCGATGCGGCTCGACATGGAGCCCGAGTTTCCCCACGCCGACGTCGCCGATGCATCGCCGATGCATCGGCGATGCATCGGCGATGCATCGGCGATCCAGTGCAGTGCTCCGACCCCATCTACTCGGACCCCATCTAGGACACCTCCAGCGCCGGCCCAGGACCTCCGGAGGCTCGCGTGTGAGCGACGCAAGAACACGGGGCCGTCTTCACCGACGTTGGCGCGCAAGCTGCCCGCACAGGATGGCGCGTCAGCCCCCTCGTCTCCAATGTTCGCGTGCCGCGCCGGCGGCCCGCGTAATTAGGCGGCCGCACAAGGTGGCTGCGCCACCTTACGCGTAAGGCCTGTCTCCTTTGGTCGCTCGTGTGTTCGTGCCGCTTCTCTTCTGGGTGCCCTCCGCCCCTCTCCCCCTCTGCGGCCGCCTCGTCTGCCCTGCTCCCCGCTCTCGCATGCTGGCCAACCCGCCCTTCGGTTGCCCCGAATCGCTCCTCGCGGGTGCGGAACGCCTCTGCCTCGCCGCCAACGTTCAGTCGGGCCTGTAATTGTACAAGGTAGTCAGGGGACGGTTTGGGATCATTCTTGAGTAGTTGTGAATTGTTTCTGCTATTTTTAATTTTTCCTCCAAAATCCTCCTCTAGGGGGACATGCGTGGGCCCCCCCCCGGAGCCCTTGACACCTTCACCGGGGGACGCCTCTTCGCCCCGAGCCGCTCTTTGGCGGCACCGAGAGGCCCCAGGCTCATCTCCGGGGGCCCGGATCGGGACAACTTGCTTTGGAGGCCAGTCCACAAGAAACCTTCCACGAGAAGCGCAATCCTGAGACCCCAGGACGTCCATTGGCTTCTGGTGTGGGAGCGTCGCGCTTTCCATCGCAAGACCATCGAAACCCAGGAAACCCAGGGCACCGCGGAGGCAAGCGGGGACTGCTTCTTGGCATGGGCCTCCATGGTAAGGTTCGAGGTTGCCAGAACTGCGGTTTGCCGGCGCTTCTTGACGGGCCCGTCCTGAAGTTTGACGGCCCAGTTTTGGTGGGATGCTTGCAGCGGGAGCTCGCGTCAAATTTCAGACGGTTCTCGCCATTTCCCTGATGGCCCCGTCAGGCCAACCCGAGTCCCCCAAACCCGAGTCGACCGATCAAAATGGTGCCCACCCGCCTGCTCATTTTTCCGTACATGCCACAGCACATATGTTTACCTTAATTGCCTCACTTCTTGCCGATGCGCCGTTTGGGCGCGGCATCTTGCGTTGCGTTGCCGATGTCTGGGCTGGGGGCCCAGGATAGGGCAGGGAGTACCTGTCCTGGGCTGCGTTCTGCCTCCGAGCGGCATGCAGCTGGTAAGGCTTCGGGGTGCGTACAGAGCCTCCCAGGTAGTCCCGGCTGCCCTTAACAGGCCCCCCCCCGAGCAGTCCCAGTTGGCCTCAGGCTCCCCGAGTAGTCTGAGGCGGTCTGAACAGCCCGGCGCCTCCGGCGGCGCCCCTGGAGCGCTCCGCGCTGAACTGTTGAGTCCGCCGTGGGCCACTCGGGGGGCCTGTTGAGTCCAGCTGGGACTACTCGGGGGGCCTGTGGAAGACAGCGGGGACTGCCTGGGAGGGCTGTCTGTGCGCCACCCGAGGGCCTCACCAACTGCAGTCGTGGCCACGAGAAGTCTCCTGGATGCCGAAACAGGCGAGCAGCGCACGGAAGAACGCTTATATCCCCGAGCTCCGAGGACCCGACCGCCTTCGCCCCCAACCTGGCCACCCTGTGCTTGCTGAGTTCCGTGCACCTGACGCTCATGTGATCGTTTTCAGATTCATTGTTTTGCCGATCGGCGCGGGCCCTCGCACCCCTGGGCTGTTTTCGGGACATGGTTCGAGCAGGTGGAGTTTTTCCCGTAATGGACGCCCTGTTGCAAACATTCGCGCTAAGCAGAGGTCCAGAGCCAGACCCCCCCCTCCCCCCCCTTCCGCCCACTGTCGAAATGCCGAATCAGAAAACGTTCACAAGAACGCTTATCTTCGAGCCCCGAGGACCCGACCGCCTTCGGCCCCAACTTGGCCACCCTGTCTCTGCTGAGTCCTGTGCACCTGACGCTCATCCCGACGAGCGAGCCGCCCCTGGACCAGTGCGGGGTGGACCACGGCAACTGGGTCAAGGTGCCCCCCTTGCCCCCACCTGGGCCCAGAGGCGGGGGAGGAAGAATAAGAGGAAGAGGAAGAGGAAGAGGAAAAGGAGGAGGAGGAGGAGGAGGAGGAGGAGGAGGAGGAGGAGGAGGAGGAGCAGGGCTGCGGTGAGTTCGCGCAGCGTTTCGTCGAGGATCGAGGTTCGAAGCTTCCTCTCGCCCTCGGGGGCTGTTGGGGGCGGTCCAGGTGGGGATGATGACCCGGGGGTGGGGGGATGGCTATCATGGCTGGGGCCATGATATCTCCCAGGATCTCGTGGCCCCCGTGGCCCCCTCTTCTCGATTTACT
The DNA here is from genome assembly GCA_963575745.1 of Prorocentrum cordatum. Taxonomy (NCBI): domain Eukaryota; class Dinophyceae; order Prorocentrales; family Prorocentraceae; genus Prorocentrum; species Prorocentrum cordatum. The sequence continues at coordinate 65,304 of CAUYUJ010018006.1, forward strand.
ACGTTCCTTGGCCCCCCCCCCCTGGGCCGCGCACGTGCCTCGTGCCACGCCCTGCGAGCCCCCCTCTTGGGCGCCCCCCCCCTGGACGCCCCCCTGTCTGGGGCTCCGCGTCGGGCCCCGGGACCGGGAGAACTCGATGCGGGGTGCAATTCTAAGTCGGGCCTGTCCCTCTACAGGAGGAATATTCAAAATAGTTAAATACTCTGGGGACGATTTTTTGATTATCTTTTGCCGTGTTTGGAGTATTTCCCTACCTAGGCTCTGCCTAGAAGGGTTCTTACTCTCTTAGCTTAAAGGGGCCGGGCAGTGGAAAGCGCCCCGGGCGGTTCCCCCAGTCCCCTGGGAGCGGTTCCCCCAGTCTCCTGGGAGCTTTAGCTTAGCTTTAGCTTAACTTTAGCTTAGCGTTTCGCTTAGCTTTTCGCTTAGCGTTTAGCTTAGCTTTAGCTTAGCTTTAGCTTAGCTTTAGCTTAGCTTTAGCTTAGCTCTAGCTTAGCGTTTCGCTTAGCGTTTCGCTTAGCGTTTAGCTTAGCTTTAGCTTAGCTTTAGCTTAGCTTTAGCTTAGCTTTAGCTTATATTTAGCTTAGCTGTAGCTTAGATTTAGCTTAGCTGTTGCTCAGCTTTAGCTTAGCTTTAGCTTAGCTTTAGCTTAGCTTTAGCTTAGCGTTAGCTTAGCTTTAGCTTAACTTTAGCTCAGCTGTGGCTTAGCTTTAGCTTAGCTTTAGCTTAGCTTTAGCTTAGCTTTAGCTTAGCGTTACTGTTACTACTAATGCTGCTTTCCTAGGGGTTCCAACTCCTAGGTAGGGTCGCACTGGGATAATTTTGGACTTTTATTTTTCGTCCAAAATCTGCCCGTAGGGAGACATGCCCGACCTAAGTGCAACTCTGCCCACCCACCGCTCCAGCCCTCCCGTCGCGGAATTCTTCCACGTCTGAGCACCTATATCCCGTTCCACCCCGCGCGGCCGCCCTCTTTTTCCCCTGGCTCTTCTTGCACGCTGGAAAGTTTGCCTGCCGGTGCCCCCGATTAGCCCGCTCCTGGGTGCGGATCGCCTCCGCCTCGCCGCCGACAGCAAAAGTAATTCTTGCAATCACGGGCCTGTCGTTGCAGCGCTGGTTCGGTGGAAGCTCTCGATCGACATGGTGGCCGACTTCGAACGCGCGTACGTTCTTTGCGACGTAGGTAGAAACTTTGGTGGCGTTTGCAGGTCAACATCTACATCTTCGAGCCGATCAGATGGGTCTTGGGCAATGCGCACGACTTGGGGTGGGCTCGTGTCAGAGATGCGCGTGCCGCAGGGTCGCGCTACGATGCCGTCGGCGTTGGTTCCTGACGCCCCTCGGGCAGACGACCACGGGAGGAACTGCAAGCGGGGCGCAGGGGCCGCTGTTTCTTGCAGCCCGCTGGTCGCCCCCCGGTTCGCTCCCTCCCCCCCGTGAGAGGGCACCCGAGCCGCGTGCCCTCGGATCCGGGCGCTGAGCAATGACAGCGTGGCGGCCGGAGCTTCGGCGTTCCTCTGGCTCCTGCCTCCTCCCCCCCCCCCCCCTTCGGGTGCAGGTCCAGGCGTCGGTGCTGGCAGATCCGTGGTCGAGGGCTGGCCCAACCCGGCATGCTCTGGCTTTCCTCCTCCTCCTTCTCCCCCTCTCCTCCTCCTCCTCCTCCTCCTCCTCCTCCTCCTCCTCCTCCTCCTCCTCGTCCCACTCCTCCTCTATGCAGGTCTGCTTTTGAGAGAGGTGAAGGCAAGGGTGCTCGAGTCTCCCTGGTCTGTGGTGCTGTTTCGTGCTGCCCGCCATCCCAAGGGCGAGAGTCATATCGTGTCGTATCCTCCTCTCCTTTTCCTTATGCTTCTTCTGCCTCTGCTTTTTGTTCTTCCTCCCCCCTTACTCATCCCCTGATCCTGGGCGGCGATCCGTATGGTATTGTATCCTCTTCCTCTTCTGGATTATATTATTATTATTATTATTATTCTTATTCTTATTCTTATTCTTATTATTATTATTATTATCATTATTAGTATTATTAGTATTATTATTATTATTCGTATTATTGTTATTCGTTTTCCATTTTCCTAGAGCCTCTTCTTCTTGTTATTCTTATTGTTATGTTTCTAACTATTTTCTTATGTTGTATCATTCTTCTTCTTCTTCTTCTTCCTCCCCACCACCTTGGCCCCCTCGCGGCCCTGTGGGCAGAGTGGTCAAGCGCGCCCTATCGAGGGGAGGGACCCCTTCAGGGGCCCAGGGCGTCCCTCGAGGTGGGGAGTCGGTGCAGATGCCGCGAGCCGACAAGCAGCAGCTACGCCTTTCACGTGGTGCGCCGATCGCCAGGTGGAGGGCGCGAAGTGCAAGGAGGAGCGCTATAAGCCATCTGCCGGCAGATCTGCACTGCCGTGTGCCGTCGAAACTTCGTGTCGCATCGACGATCGGCTTGATGGTCTCCTGGACGAGCTGGCGGTCCTGGCAGCGCAGAGGCAGAGGGGCCGCTGTATTATACCGACGCGTTGGCGGGTGAAGTGGCGCACTCTGATCAGCATCGGCGTCGCCATGTCCGTCGCCAGGGCGCTGATGGACGCCGTCCCCAAGAGGTGATTTTATCCAGCCGCTTTCGTTGTAGTTGTAGTTGTTTATGAAAGAGAGAGAGAGAGAGAGAGAGAGAGAGAGAGAGAGAGAAAAGAGAGAGAGAGAGAGAAAATAGAAGAGAGAGAGAGAGAGAAGGACGTGCACATGCATGAATCCACGTGGGTTTCGAGCGCGCGACCAGCTTCGTGGATTTGGGGAGGGACCCTGGGGGGGCCCAGGGCGTCCCGCAAGATGGGTCGGAGCAGATGCCGCGAGCAGACAAGCAGCAGCCACGCCTTTCAAGTGGTGCGCCGATCGCGGGGAGAGAGAGGACGTGCAGTGGAGGCCCACGTCTCCAGGGTGCCCTGGGTTTCCTGGGCTTCGACGATATTGCTATGGAGCGCGTGACGTTCCCTCGTTAAAAGTCAGTGGACGTCCTGGGGTCTCAGGGTTGGGTTTCCTGTGGTCGGGACCCTACTGCGCACGTGCACGAATCTACGTTGGTTTCGAGCGTACGCGTGGCGCGAGCGTTCGTAGCGCGCGGCCGGCCTCCCGGATGGGGGGCCGTGTTCATGTACGGGGGTGTGCGCGCGCGTTTTTCGTGGGCTCCATGGATAGAGCCCTGCGCGCCGCCACGCTGGTCGCGGGCAGGCTGTGCTGCCCGGCGGAGGGGGAAGAGGAAGGGAGGAGCAGGCCCGCGATGACGAACGCGCAGGCGGGAGGCCAGGGCTGGCGTGGCGGGTGGTCAGGCGGAAAAGGTGCCACGCCTGTACTTCAGCATCGTTTGACCGACCCTTGTCCCCCTTGTGCGGCGAGCGAGGTGGATGAAGTCAGAAGGAGGGGTTTTTTTTCAGAGGGCGGCGGGGCTTTTCAGAAGCCCTCGCGCCTTCTGAGATGTCTTTTGTGTCTTCGAAAAACGCTTAGCTTTGAACATTTATCAGGGGGCCGGGGGATTTCGAGCCTTCTGAAAAGTCCCGCCCCTGTCAGTTTCCCCCCTTGGGCCGGCCGCCGACACATCCTCATCCCCTTCCAGATCCCAGTCATCTTATCACCCCAGTTGGAGACATACCCTTCGACAGCCGAAGGAAACGGCCCATCCCCCCATGTAGGGGGGTAGATCGGACAGTGGGGCTCAGGCCACGCCCACTGGGATAGGGTCGGTTAGACGATGCTCATTCTCACACCTATCAGATAGGGGACCGATTCAATCATCGATTTACCCCAGTACTGTCTTGTTCGTTGGATTTGTCAAACAAACGTATACTTTTTGTAAATCTTTGGAGCATTTTATGTTTTTTTGGTGACTTTAACTCGCATCGTGAAAAAACAAGGGGCGAATGTTTTGTCGTTTTCGGTCTTAGGGGGCCTTCGCCGGGCCCCAGGGCCGTCAAAAAACTGTTGGGATGAAGTGCCGGCCCCGGGGGAAGGGTTGGGACCTCCAGGGAGTTGAGGCGGCGGAGGAGGACCTGGGGCTGCGACGACGAGGGAGGAGGACCGAGGTTCTCCTGGAGCCCAGGAGCTTGTTCGTGCTGCAGGGCGAGAGCCGCTACGACTACAGGCGCGGCCCAGTTCATCTTTGATTGGGAGGAGACGGGAATACGGAAGAGGAGAAAGATGCTCAAAGGGATGATGGAGGAGGAAGGAACGAAGAACGGATTGAGGAGGAGGGGGAGGACCAGTTGAAACCCAAGACTCATCAACGATGTTGCAAATGAGCATTCCCTCCAAGTTCCATCTTCGTCCCGTCAAGAATTTATGTGTGCGGGAAATGTTCGTTGAAAAACAACCGTGCCATAACAACACTCTTGAGACTTCAACACCAGAGTCAACGTGAATGCCTCGTGCTAGCAATCCTGAATCGCTTTACCACCATTCCTGGAACTTCAACCCTACGAACTCTTGCAACCGTTGCAGCCTTTTTGAAATGAATGCGCGCGGCGCTAAGGCGAGAGCCACATCTACAAAAGGAACCGCCCTGCATCCTCGAGACCGTGGCAATGTGTTCCAGACGACTGTGCGCGGCGCTGATGCGAGAGCCACATTTTGAAAAGGACTCGCCCTCCATCTATGACATTATCGCAGGATGTACGAACAAAATTGCGCTGCGCTGAGGCGAAAACCAAATTTTTAAAATAACCCTCTATCCATCATTGAAGCTGTTGCAAACTTCTAGGACGAATGTGCTCGTGCTGATGCGAGAGCCACATTTTAAAAACGGTTCGCTCTCCATCCTTGAAGCTGTTGCACATATCAAGCTTCAGGTTCATGCTTGGTGCGGAAGTCGCAGGCAAAACGCTCGGCCCACCCAACCGACACGTCTGGGGGGTGAGACAGGGAGGAGTTGTTTTCAAGGAGAAGGGATTGAGGAGGAGAGAAGCAGGAGTAGGACAAGCGTCAGTCCAAGATTTGAGGGCGGCGCAGTTAATGGAATGTCAGCACCTGCGACTCTACAGGATCCCTATGTAGTGGTCGCGGGGAAGTTTTGCCACTCCAGCGTTTGTTGCGGCACGCATTTTTGCAACAGCCCGTACTTTAAGCAGTGACCTGTTTTGCAACGCACTGATTATGTTGACGATCCAAGCTCACCCCGAAGCAAGACAGCGTGCGCCCAACTCCATGGAGGAACTGTCCCTCGCCAACACACTTCACAGAAAGGGCAAGTCTTCAAGTACTGAGGCGGGGCCTCCATGCAATGACATGCTCTCTTCGTGTACACGCTGGCATTGATCAAGGATGAAGGTTAGGGGGGGGGGACTTGGGACAGGTTTGGCCTCGGGCACTCGCGTTTCGGCCACGCTGACGGGACAGCCGTAGGATGGCATGCAGGACTTGATAGCGGATGGGCGGTCGCGCCAACCTGCTCGAGAAAGGCCCCAGCAAGCACGTCCCGCCTTGATCCTTCACGACGCGAAGGCGCCGGTGCCCGAGCTCGCCCCAGACCTTCGAGGTCGTGTTTCTTCCCCGCCGCCTGGCTCCCCGGAGGTCTGGACCACTTCCCCGGTCTTGACCGCTTCCCCAGGTCGAACGGGGCTAGGACGACAAATCCTCTCCAGAGCGTTTAGGAACGCTCTCAGAGCGTTCCGGAACGCTCTGAGAAGGCCGCGGCGCCCGAGGCATCGTCCAGAGCCGCCGGATCTCAGAGATTCTCGATTTATCCTTACCCGATCTTATCCTTGTCCTGTATTCGTCTTACCATGACTGGCTCTTGTCACATCCCGAGCCGTTCTGAAACGGTCCCCAGGCCCCTTGGGCAAGACCCCAGTGAAGTTGCCTCTGTCCCGATCTCTGCACGACCCTAGGCCACCCAGATGGGGTCCGACCTAGGTGGGGTCGGAGGTTCGCGCCGCTTCGCCGATGCATCGGCGATGCGACTAGATGCTGAGCCCGATTTTCTCCGACCCGCAGTCGCCGATACTTCGCCGACGCATCGGCGATGCATCGGTGATGCATCGGCGATGCGGCGCGACCCTCCGACCCCATCTTCTCGGACTGGCGGCCATCTGGGCCTCGCGAGGGGTGCTCTTGAGGCCATCTGGGCCTCCTCGTAAGTGCCCCAGCCATGCTCGCGTCGAAAGAAGACAGGACGGGAGGTTTTGGATTGCAACCATTTTCTTATTCGTTGTTTTGCCGATCGGCGCGGGCCCTCGCACCCTCCCCCCTCCCCACTCTGGAGTAGATCTTGGCTGTTTTTGGCGCCTCTGTCGAGCAGGTGGAGTCTCCCCCCTAGGACGCACTGTTGCAAACATTCACGTTAAGCAGAGGTCCGGAGCCAGACCCCTCCCCATTTCCGCCCAATGTCGACATGCCGCAGAAGAAAACGCGTACATCGGTTTCGGCCTCTGGGGGCCCTCGTTGGGCCTCGGGACCGAAAGGCGCGGGATGGAAAGCCCCTCACGACGCGAGGGCTCCTGGGTCCGAACCTGCCCCGATGCCTGCCTCCCCGCTCCCGTGCCCGCGGAGGTCAGCAGTTGCGTGGTCTCGGGCAGTTGTGTTCGGGGGCGGCCAAGATGGGGGGTGATGCGTAAGGGGGGGGTGGATATCATTGCGGGGGCCATGATACCTCCCCAGATTTTCATGCCGCCTCTTCTTATTTCAATACTCCCCCGGTCCCCCGCCTGGGCCGCGCACATGCCGCTGGCCATGATTTGCGCCCCCCCTTCTAGGACGCCCCCTCTTGGCCGCCCCCGATGTGTGATGGTCATGTGAAGCCCCACCGTCGAGCATATCTCAACAGGCTGGGAGCGAGCCAGTGGCCCAAGCTTCTTAGCAAGGCTGAGCAGCAGAGCCGTGGTTTGTCGTCTTTCTTCAACGACTTAGTTCTAGGCTACCCAGATGGGGTCGGATAAAATGGTGTCGGATGATCGTGCCGCATCGCCAATGCATCGGGGATGCGGCTCGATGTGGAGCCCGCTCTTGTCCACGCTGGCGTCGCTTATGCGTCGCCGACGCCGCCGATGCATCGCCGATGCATCGTCGCTGCATCGCCGATGCATCGGCGATGCGGCGCGGTCCTCCGATCTTGCTTGCCTCGGACCCCGTCTGGGAGGCCTGTCAGTCGGATAGCTCGACGGCCCGACAGCGCGCCCGCGCCCGCGCCCGCCCCGCAGGCACGGCATCCGCAGGTCCCGCAGCGTCCCGCTGCCGGGCGGCACCGTCCTCCGGCGCGGCAGCGGCTACCGGCGCGTGTCGCTCACCTTCCGGGAGCTGCTGGCCACGAGGCGCGGCCCGGCCACGGGGCCCCGGGAGCTCGGGCGTGGCGCCAGGGGTTAAGGCGGGCCTGTCCCTCTACACAGGGGGAATTTGCCGTGAAGGTCCTCGCGATGCTTAGGACAAGTGTGCGCCGCGCTAAGGCGAGAGCCACACTTTGACAACGGCTCGCCCTCAATCTGTGAAACGTCCGCATTTGTGTAAGACGAATGTGCGCGGCGCTGAAGCGAGAGCTGCATTGAGAAAACTACCCGTCCTCAATACGTGAAGCACTTGCAAGTTTTGTAAACGAATGTGCGCGGTGCCAAGGCGAGAGACACATTTTGGAAACGGCCCGCCCTCCATCTGTGAAATTGTTTCCCATGCTTAAGATGAGGAAGTCTCCGGCAAAACGCAAAGCCCGCCCTTTAGACCGGCCTGGGGGAGCGGCAGGGAGGAGTTATTTATAAGGAAACCGAATGGAAGAGGAGGAGGAGGGGGAGGAGGAGGAGGAGGAAGTGGAGGAGGAGGCCTCTTGGGAGCCTCTCGGGGCACTCTTGGGGGCCTCCTGGGCTTCCTGGGGACCTCATGTAGGCCTCTCGGGGGCGTCCTTATAGGCCTCTTGGGGGGCTTTGGAGGCTCTTCGGGAGGCTCTCTGGCCGTCTGAGGGCGTTCCTGGCCCGTCTGACGCCGCCGTCTGGGGGCCTCTCTGTGTCGACTTCGGGCCCTCTTGGTGCGCTTCAGGGACATCTTGGAGGCCATCTTGGGTATCTTGGAGTCCTTTTGGTTCTTCTGGGGCCGTTTTCGGGGTCTCTTGGGCCGTCAGGGGGCCGTCTCGGATGCTGCTTGGGCGCTCTTGGGGCCATCTTGGTGGCCTCAGGGGCCGTCTTGGGCCCCTGGGCCGTCCGAAATCCGAAAATGAGAAATCGCCAGAATCCTGAAACAATCCAAGGAACATCAATGCGCTTGGCCTCTTCCGGCCGTCCTGGAGTTCCTCTTGGAGGCCTCTTGGGCTTTCTTGGACTTGGGCCGTCTTGGGCGATCTTGAGGCCGTGTTGGGCCATCTTGTGGGCATCTCGGCCCGTCTTGGAGACATCTTGGGGCCATCTTGGGCTCTCTTGGGGCCATCGTAGCCGACTTGGAGACCATCTTGGCCGTCTTGGAGGCTATCCTGGGGGTCTGGAGGTCTGGAGCGGGAAGGCCGACGGCCTTGGAAGTTCATGGGTCCTTGTGGGGCGGGAAGCCGATGGGAGCCTTCTTTCAGCGCGCCCGCATCAGGCCGAGACCCCATTGGGAACCTTCAAAAGCGGGGCCGACACGCTGTGCAACCCTGTGGCAAGCCACAGGGAGGCCCATCTCGCCACCGCCTGGGCTGTAGGTCCGAGACCACTCGGAGCCCTTTTTGTCTCGTTCCGGGGCGCTCGTGGCTCCGAAAAAAGTCGTGCGGGAGGCGCGGTGGAATCGCGGGAGGCACGCCGAGAGCCCCAGAAAAATGTGGGAATGAAGGGTCCGGGCTCCTTAGTATTCAATCCTGAGCACTTGATCGAGACCGGGGACTACAACAGACCTGAGGGCGCTCCACTTCGTGCCTCGCGGCACGGTGGCGGATTACGATTGCCATGACGCACTCTCGCACCATGACGCCGAACGGCTACCACCACCATCGTCACCGCGACCGCGATTACGGCACCAGCCGGGGACCACCGCCACGACGCCAGCTACCACAACTACGACGACCGCGACGACAACTACCATAAACGTTCGGAGGCGCTGGCGCCCACCGCCACGATTTCGGGTTGACCCAAAAGGGGGTCCAGCGACAAGGGGGTGGTGCAATAGATTTGGTGCAATAGATTTGTGGGGTTGCAATACATTTGGGGCGTGCAATATATTCCCGGGCGCAAATGTATTGCTGGATTTTCGCGTGCAATGCATTAGTTGCAACACAACGCAATACAATTCTCCAGCGCAATACGTTTGCAATACAATTGCCCCAAATCTATTGCACCACCCCCTTGCAGCTGGACCCCCTTTTCGATCGCCCAGACGATTGCCACGGCCAGCACCACGACAGCCACTAGCACGCCCACCACCAGCACGACCACCGCTGACACGATCACAACACTGCGACCACCACCACGACCACCGCGACCACCAGCACGACCTCCACAGCCGCTCCCCACCCACCCCGCCCCCCTTTCCCCTGTTTGCCGCCCCTGCCGCAGCGCTTGCCCCGCCTGTCCCCCTCCCCCCGCTCCTCTCTGAGGCTGCGCTGGCCCAGCCTGGGCCCGAAGACGGCTTGACACCGGCCCTTTGGCAGGTTCCAAAGCAGGCCCGGTTCGGGCCCCGCACGGCTCTGGCTGTCGGCGGATTCGGACCTACCTCACACGCCAGGCTCCCAGAAGCCAGTCGTCCCCAAGGTGGACGAGTGCCAGAGCCGCGGGAGAGGCACGGGAGGGGATGGTAACGAGGCTCGAGGGAGGGGAGGGGAAGGAAGGAGGGAGGGAGGGAGGTATGAGGGAGGGAAGGAGGAAGGAGGAGGGAGGAGGGGAGGGGAGGGAGGGGGGAAGGGAAGGCGTGAGGAGGAGGAAGGGAGGAGAGGAGAGAGGAGGAGGAGAGGAGGAGGAGGAGGAGGGAGGAGGAAGGAGGAGGAGGAGGGGGAGGGAGGAGGGCGAGGGCGAGGGGCGGAGGGGGAGGGGGAGGAGGAGGGAGGAGGATGAGGAGGCAGGTAGAGAGGAGGAGGAGGGGAGAGGAGAGGAGGAGGAAGGAGGAGGAGGAGGGGAGGAGGGAGGAGAGGAGGAGGAGGAAGGAGGAGGAGGAGGAGGAAGGAGGAGGAGGAGGAGGAGGAGGATGAGGAGAGAGGAGGAGGAGGGAGGAGGAAGAGGAGGAGGAGAGCAGGAGCAGGAGGAGGGGAGAGGAGGAGGAGGAGGAGGAGAGGGAGGAGGAGGGGGGGGGGAGGCGGAGGAGGCGGGAGGAGGAGAGAGAGGAGGAGAGGAGGAGGAGGAGGAGAGAGGAGAGGAGGAGGAGCAGGAGAGGAGGAGGAGGAGAGGAGGAGAGGAGGAGCAGAGGGAGGAGGGAGAGGAGGAGGGAGGAGGGAGGTAGGGGGAGGAGGGAGAGGGAGGAGGGAAGGAGGGGGGAGGACGGGAAGGTAGGAGGAGGAACGAGGAAGGAGGAAGGAGGCAGAGAGGAGGGAGGAGAAAGAAAAGGAGGAGTAGGAGGTGGAGGAGGAGAGGGGGGAGGAGGAGCAGGATGAGAGAGGAAGAAGAAGCAGAGGGGGTGGTGGAGGAGGGGGAGGGGGGCAGGAGTATCAGAAGGAGGAGGAGGAGGAGGAGAGGAGGAGGAGGAGGACAACGACCGCTACGGTGGCGGGCCTCGCTGCGGCCTTTCCCCCCGGGCCCCTCTTCGCCGCCCCGCTTCTGGCAGGCGGCAGCTGGAGGAGGACTGCGTGCACGGCCCCACCGATGGCCGCGGTCGGCGGAGCGGCCCTGAGGGCCAGACAGGAGGGTAGGCTTCCCTGTCTCGTTCCTTCTTGTCGTCGTGTCGTCGTCGTGTCCTCCTCCTCCTCCTTCTCCTCCTCCTCCTCCTCCTCCCCCTCCTTCCGCTCTCCCTCCCTCTCCTCCTCACTCCTCCTCCTCCCAATCCTCTCTCCCTCCTCCTGCCCCTCCTCCTCCTCCTCCTCCTCCTCCTCCTCCTCCTCCTCCTTGTCCTCCGCTTCTCCTTCCTGGTTGGGTGGTCTCCCCCTTTCTTCCCTCCCCGCTCTTCCTCCTCCTCCCTCCTCCTCTCCTCCTTCCTCCATCCCTCCTCCTCTCCCTCCTCCGCCCCCTCCCCCTCCAACCCCGTCTCCCTGCCGCTCCCGCTCCCCGCCTCCCGCTCCCGGCTCCCGCTCCCGCTCCCGCTCCCGCGCCCGCTCTCCCCCTCCTCCTCCTCGCTCCTCCTCCTCCTCCTCCTCCCTCCTCCTCCTCCTCCTCCTCCTCCTCCTCCTCCTCCTCCTCCCTCCTCCTCCTCCTCCTCCTCCCCTCCTCCTCCTCCTCCCCTTCCTCCTTCTCTCCCTTCTCCCTCGCATCCTCCTCCTCCGTCCTCCTGCTTCCTCCTCCTCCTCATCCTCCTCCCTACCCTCCTCCTCCTCCTCCTCACCCCTCCCTCCTCCTCCCTTCCTCCTCCTCCTCCTCCTCCTCTCCTCCTCCTCCTCCTCCTCCCTCCTCCTCCTCCTCCTCCTCCCCCTCCTCCTCCTCCACAATTATTACATAATATGAATGCTACTCTCCTCTTTCCCGTGGTGACGTCGGCCCCCCCTCGATCTGCGTACGGTTTTTACACCAGAAGCCCGGGAAACGGGTTTCCGCAGTTTTTTGTGAAAATGTTGCTCTCGCTGAAGTTCTGGCGTCATTTCCGGGCTACCGCTCGTTCCGCGTCGTGCTACCGCTCGTACCGCTACCGCTGGTTCCCGGTCCTTCCAGATACGGCCCAACATCTAGAAAATGCCCTTTCCGAAAAACCATCGGAAGTGATTGCACATTCGGTGTCGATTCGTTGATTTTCTGGGCCGCAGAAGCCCCCCTCCAATTTGGGGCGTCGCTCCGCCACGCTGTGTCAGGCTGCGCGTCCTCATTTCCGCGCTTCCGCGCCTGGATGTTTGTTTCAACATGTTGCTCTCTCTGAATATCTAGCTTCGTTTTCGGGCTACCGCTCGTTCCGCATCGTGCTCCCGCTGCAGCGCTGGCCTTATTTCCGCGCTTCCGCTCGTTTCGAATCGTTCGCCCGCTGCAGCGCTGGCGTCATTATTTCCAGCGCCATGCCGCGGCATGGTTCCCGCTCCTTCCAGATAGGGCCCAACATCTAGAAAATGCTCTTTCCGAAAAACCATCGGAAGTGATTGCACATTCGTTGTCGATTCGTTGATTTTCTGGGCCGCGGACCCCCCCACCTTGGGGCGTCTCTCCGCCACGCTATGTCAGGCTACGCGTCCTCATTTCCGCGCTTCCGCGTTTGGGTTGTCCTCATTTCCGCTCTCGCTGAAGCGCTGGCTTCATCTTCGGGCTACCGCTCGTTCCGCAGTGCTCCCGCTGCAGCGCTGGCCTTATTTCCGCGCTTCTGCTCGTTCCGAATCGTTCCCCCGCTGCAGCGCTGGCGTCATTATTTCCAGCGCCATGCCACGGCATGGTTCCCGCTCCTTCCAGATAGGCCCGTGATTACACATTCGGTGTCGATTCGTTGATTTTCTGGGCCGCAGATAGCCCCCTCCACTTTGGGGCGTCGCCACGCCATGCTATGTCATGCTACGCATTGATCTTCGACACCGCGTTATGCCATGTAATACTATCGTCCGATTGTGCGAATAGAGAGGAGATCTGCGCCATGGTGAGGGATGGAAGGGAGGGGTACGAGGTCAGGGATGACGCGAGCGCACCTAGCTTGTCCCCCTCCCTCCGCCCTCCCCCTCCCCCCCCTCCGACATCCATCCTCCCGCGCCCCTCCTCCTCCTCCTCCTCCTCCTCCTCCTCCTCCTCCTACCCTCCTCCCTCCCCTCTCCCTCCCCTGCCTCTCCTACCTCCATCCTCTTCCTCCTCCTTCTCCTCCTCCTTCTCCCCCCCCCCCAACCCCCCCCCCCCTTTCCGCCTCCTCTTGCTCCCCTCCTCCGCCGCCCTCCTCCTCCTCCTCCTCCTCCTCCTCCTCCTCCTCCTCCTTCACCTCCGTAGCCATTTTGGCTCAAGTTCCAAACGACGCCCCCGCGCCTGGAACTTGGCCATTGCCGAGGGGGCGGTTCAAGGCCCCTGTGCAATCAGTTTTTTTTGTTTTGGAACACGCTTTCAGCGACCGCTCGCACGAGCCGCCCAGGCGGTGCGATCTTCAGTGAGCTCCTGGTGGGGCATACATGCACGCTCTCTCATGTCTTGGCATGATCATGGGGGAAAGAAGAAACAGGTGCAGTACAAGCCGTGCTCTTCCTGCAGGTACAGGTGGAATGTCAAGAACAACGACTGGTGCTACCAGTGTGCTGCTCCGCTGGTCGAGTTCCCCGCCTTGGAGCGCAAGCCCACAGGCAAGTGGCTGTTCGGCCCCCCAGCCTTGGCGATCGCGGACTCGCCGTTCAACGAGCAGGTCCAGGCGCCAGATGCGGGCGTTGCAGCCGCTAGCGGGGTTTACTTCGGCGGCGAGGGCAAGGGCACGTCAGGCGGTAAAGGAGGTGGCAAGGGCAAGAAGAAAGGTCCTGGGCCTCCACCGCCATCCAAGACGACGGGGGCCTCGCCTCCGACTGGATACGTCTACTACGTGCCGCAGAAGGGTGGGTTGCCCATCCGCCGCCAGAGCCCGACGTTTCGGTGTTCCTGCGCTCGAAGTTTGGCGAGGGCGCGGGGCACGTCGGCCTCCTCAAGTCCTTGGACGAGGCGCTGGCTGCAAAGGCGGCGTATCCTGCACCCGCGAAGCCCGTCAAGCCGCCCCTTCTGGAGGCCGAGGCCCATGCTAAGGGTGTTGCCGCCCGCAAAGCTCAAGATCGTCTGGACATCTGCGCGCTCAGGGTCCTGGAGGGAGATGAGTGGCTCAGACAGGCCCGTGAGGACGAGGCTGCAGCAGCCAAGGCAGCCAGTGAAACCACGCTGGGGTGGCAGCAGGCATGCGCCAAGCATGTCCCGAAGGCGGCAGCTACGACAGCACCCGCTACTTCGTCGATCAGCCTCTCGACGCTCCTCGTGGCCGAAGGCGACGTCCAGGAGCTCGCCGTTATTGAGGGCCCCGCGTTGGACATCAGCGGGCTCGAGCTCTCGGACACGGAGCGCGCTGAGCGGGAGAGGGTCAAGCGAGGCCTCGCCTCCGAGGTCCAAAATGCTGTGTCCACAGCGTTGGCGGCTACGCGCCAGAAGTTTGCCACCCTTACATCTGAAGCCGCCGCCGTGCACGAGCGGCTCAAGGCCAGCCGTCGCCGAGGGGGCACCGGCGAGGCCGCCGACGGCGCAGCCCCAGCTGCCGAGACGGCCACAGCAGATGGCGGAGTCTCCAAGCCTGCAGGCCCTGAGGATGACGCTGATCTCGGCGGCGGTGGGTCTGCTTCGGGCGCCGCTGGCGGCGACGGCCGCGCCGCCGACCCAGAGGCCTTGCGTCAGTCCAGCAGGGCCCGCGCTCAGAAGAGGCGAGAGGAGGCCGCAGCAGCTGCCGCCGCTGGAGACGCGGCCTTGGAGGCCCTCGCATCCACCAAGGCGGAGCTGTGTGTGTAGTCTGCTCTTCCTCTGTTCGGAGGCGCTTCCTGGCCTTGCTATGAGGCGGATTTTCTGTCCCCGGCCGAGGAGCTGGCGCATGATGGGGAGTTTCTTATCAAAGCCAGTGGCCCGGGAAGTTCATTCCTCGGGGCGGCTTCGCGGCTACGGTTCTGTTGCGGAGCCAGTGGCCAGAGAGGTGCGTGCCTCTAGGCGGCTTCGCTCCCCGTCTCCCTTAAAGGTGTCTGCTGGTGGTTTATCCAAGCCCGTGGCCTGGGATGCGCGTGCCCCAGGGCGGCTTGTTGCTTGCTATCCTGCTGCGGGGCCAGTGGCCAGAGAGGTGCGTTCATCTGGGCGGCTCCGCTCTGCCGCGGCGTGGCGTATCCCGTCTTCGGCGCCTGTAGCCAGATGGGTGCATTCTTCGGAGCAGCGCGCGCGCGCGACAGCTTCGTCGAGTGGCGGGGGCAGGGGGCAGGCTTTGGGCCCTAAGGCCAGCGCGGAGGGCGCCAGGGAGTGAGGGGCGGCCTCCGATAGATGCGGCCCAGTGGTATTCATCGCCGACGAAAGTGGTGTTTGTTCGTCTCCTCAAGTTAGGGAAGCATCTGCATAGTCCAGGCCGTGGGAGATTATCTTTCCGCATGGTGGTCGACCGTTTGTGGCTGGTGCTGATTATGTCCGTCCTGAGGGCATGTGCGATCCTCCATGTGAGTTGCCTTGATACGACTGAGACACGTTTCCTCGATGGGAAATCATCGCGAGCTTCCGGGCGGGTGCCCGACCATGCCAGCGCCGGCGGCGACGCGCAGTCCAGGATGGATTGGTGCGATGCCTATGTTACAGAGGTCTCGCGACGCAGTTCGCATCGCGACGTGCTTCGGATGGTCAGCGATTGCCGACCTATTCCTGAACTAGCCGTGGGCGCCGTGGATCAAAGCAGGGAAGCACGGCGTTGGGGTCGACCACAAAGGGGCCGCTCTTTGCAGTATCATGGGTGGTTGGCTGGTCTTGAGGATCGCGACGCGTGGGCAGCAGCCGCCTCAAGCCATTGGCGAGTCTTGCGGCGGGTTCACGGTGAGATGCGCGAAGTGCTTAGGGATCGAGCACCCCCTGCCATGCCGAGGGAGTGCTACGATGGCGATCCTCCTCGACGCCTGCAGCAGTTGCCGAGGAACAGTCAGGGCCGGCGGCGGCGTGCCCCTCGAGCGCCGTCGGATCATCGTCGCCATCGGACGTGGCTGGTTCTCCGCAGTCAAATCCTGCCGGCTTAGCCGAGCAGGTTCGCGTCGCCACGGTGGCGTCGGAGCGCGCGTCAGTCGCTTCTGAGACGCAGTAAGGGCCAGCAGGAGCGCGTTCCACGAGCGCTCTTGCTTCGTCGCCGCCCAAGGGCGCGGCTCGGTCATCGCCGAATCCTGCAGTCCTTGGGGGGCAGGTTCGCGTCGCCCCGGAGGCGCTGGATCGCTTGTCGATGTCGGTGGCGCCTTGTGAGAAACAATCAGGATCCGCGGCAGCGTGCTCCTCCAGCGCTGTCGCTCTTTCGTCGCCGACGGGCGCGGCCCCTGCAGATATCTCGCGCAAAGGTGTTGCCGCCGTGTATCTCGAGCTCGACCCGTTTGACGCCGTCGACGAGGAAGCTGGGGCATGATTTTACGTTCCACCAGAAGGTCGCGCTTCAGCCGAGCAAGGCCCCTTCGATGCCCTACCTGAGGGGGCTGATATCTCTGCGGTCAGGAATGGCGGGCTGCGTGCTGGGGCCAAGCTTACTTGGCGTTGTGATGTTGTTATGGATGATAACAGGGGGTCTGTTTGCTGGCAGCGAGAAGTCCCCGGAGCATGGGGGTCTCTTGCCGCTGAGACTCAGCCGCCCAAGCGCTTGCCCGCGGAAGTTGGCACCGTGCCAATTCTGCATGGCAGCGTCGTGGAGTGGGGGCCCCGAGCGCATCGATTTTTCGCTCGAGGCCCCTTCGATGTGCTGCGCTTTGTGGAAACGCGCGCCCAGTCAGCCCCCCGCTCCAAGGTGGAGCAGGACCTCGACGAGGGCGGCTGGACATGTTCGGCCACGGGCAGCGTGCCCACGGGCAGGGGGGGATCCCCAGGAGGCGAGCTCGCGTTGGCCAGGAAGCACTTAGCTGCTACTTCACTCCAGAGCGTGCGCCAGCGCGCGCTAGCCAATCGAGCCGTTGATCCCCTCGAAGGCTTCGCCGCTATGGTGCTGCATCTGTCTTCTGGCAACTCAGTGGTGCTGGCGCTGTATCTTCGGGCCGGTCTCGGCGTCGGTGGCAGGGGCCGGCAGATCTTAGCAGCGGCTGCATCTTGTGTGGGCGGTCTGTCTGGGGCCATATTGAGAGATTGGAATTGCGCTCCGCAGGTTCTGCTCATGTCTGGCTGGCCCGATCGTCTTGGAGGAGAGGGGCCCTTTGGCCGTCCAAGTGTAAGACGGCGCGCGATAAGTCTGCCGAGGGCCCCTTGATCAAATATGCGTTGGTCGAGGCTGGCACCGAGGGCAACTTCGAGCTACGGGGGTTCTTTGAGGCCCCCTAGGATACCCACTGTGGGCTCCAGCTCGACGTCAGAGGGGCCTTCAAGAAGCAGTGGCGTCGACGCCTTCAGCTAGCGCAGCCTCTTCCTCGCGTCTCACGGCCCGAGAAGAAAACCAGCGCAGCCAGCGAGCGGCCCAAGCAGCGAGTTGAGACCATGGCCAAGTGCAGGGCCGCGTCGCCCGACGAGGCCTTGCGGCTGGAGTTCGACGCTCTGCATGACGAGAAACAGCACACTGACGCAGCAGCATATGCCCAATGTTTTGAGATTCCTGCAGATTCATGGCCGGCTACGGCGGGGCGATTTCCTGCGCGTGCTGGAGGCGAGTACCTTCGGTTTCGCCATCTCTTGGGACAGGTCAATTCAGAAGGCCTGGACAGGGTCGCGGCCTCCAGCGCCAGCTGGGTCTCCAAGACAGAGGACGCCATGACCAGTCACCATAGGCTACCTTAAGTGAAGGCGGAGCCCAGCAGAGCCTGCGGGTTTCAGCTTGTTTGGCGGGAGTCCAAGTCAGCGCCTGGGCGAGCGCGGCGTCAGGCCCGAAGGGCCTTGGCCGACGCGGCTGCTGCCGACCTACGTAAGGGCCCCTTGGACAATGCCAGCGCTGGCCTTGAGGTGGCCAGGAGTGGCTCCACATCAGAGGTCGCCGTTCGGAATTTTGCTCATCGCTTCGAGGCGGTCGGTTGTGTATTTCGTTGCTGTATTTGCAGCTTTCTTTCGTCCAGAATGGCCTTGTAGACACCTGCAAGACCAATTGTGCTTTAACCGTCCTGGCTGATTTTCCCAGGGATTTGGTCCTTCAGGTTCGGGATCCCGTGGAGGTTCGCGGGGCTTTACTTCATGGGTCCCACGCCCTGGCCCGCTGGGACTTGCACGGCTTGTTTTTTGTGTTTAATGCGGTCGCACGGTCACCGCGGACAGCCGCCAGCTTGTTGGATAGTGCCTTCCTATCATTCGCAAAGGACGGGAGAACTCAGGGCGCTCTAAGAAGGGTTTTTTCCCTTCGTATGTTGGCGCCTCGCGGTTGGCATGTGACACCGCGAACGCACGGATGTTGTCCGCGGCTACAAATTGTGCTGAGGTTGAGCGACAACCAGAAACCACCCCGCCAGTCGAGGCGTCCCCTTCCCACCCTCGTTGTGGAGGGGTGAAGGAGTGGGGGGGGCCCTTAGGGTCCCCTCCGCGGGTTCGCGGGTTCTCGCTTTTCCCTCCCTCTCTTTCCCTCTTCCTCAGCACGTTGTGCTTATCAAGGAGTCGAGAAGAGTCCTCCTCCTCCTCCTTCTCCTCCTCCCCCTCCCCCTCCTCCTCCCCCTCCTCCTCCTCCTCGTTCCTCCTCCCCCTCCTCCCCATCCTCCTCCTCCTCCTCCTCCTCCTTTTCCTCGTCCTCCTCCTTTCTCCCTCCTCCTCTTCCTCCTCCTCCTCCTCCTTACTCCTCGTCCGCCTCCTCCTCCTGCTCCTCGTCGTCCTCCTCGTCCTCGTCCTCGTCCTCGTCCTCGTCCTCGTCCTCGTCCTCGTCCTCGTCCTCTCCCTCCTCCTCCTCCTCCTCCTCCTCCTCCTCCTCCTCCTCCTCCTCCTCCTCCTCCTCTGTCTCGTACACCTGGTTTCTTGTTCTTGATGGCCGTAGAGTTCACCGAACGCGGCCTCTTTCCTCAACCTCCTCCTCGTCATTTTCTGCCTCTTCCTCGTCGTTCTCGTCCTCGTCCTCCTCGGGGAGGCTTCCCTTGCCTCGCTCTTCCTGCATCGACCTTCGAGCTGCGAACACTTGGTTGGATGCGGCCTTGGAGCCCCTCTCACCCAGAAACGCCGGGGGGAGGGACGAAATAGAAGCCACGCGGAACAGAGAGAAAGGAAGGGCCGCCCAAACGACAGAAACTGACGGGGGCAGTGACAGATTTTCGTGGCGGCCAGACCACCCTCCTCCTCTTTTTCCTCCTCTTCATTATCCTCCTTCTCCTCCTCCTCCTCTTCCTTCTCCTCCTCCCTCACTTGACCTTCTCCATTCCTTCCTCCTTCTCCCTCCCTTCTGCCCCTCCTCCCTCCCTCGGCTGTCGCTTCCCATGGAAACGACACGCCCTGGCAGTCGCGAGCATTACCCGTGCCTTCGAATTGAACTTCCTCCGTTCCTCCTTCCTTCTCGCCCTCCCACTCTTTCTCCCTCCTCCCCTCCCTCCCTCCCATCCTCTTCCATGCCCCCCCTCCCTCCCTCCGACATGCCGTGGTTTCCCTCCTCTCTTCTCCTCCTCCTCCTCCTCCTCCTCCTCCTCCTCCTTCTCCTCCTCCTCCTCCTCCTCCTCCTCCTCCTCCTCCTCCTGCTCTCCTCCTCCTCCTCCTCCTCCTCCTCCTCCTCCTCCTCCTCCTCCCCCCTCCCCCGAGTCTTTGCTGTGCTTATTTCTGTTGTTGTTTCTGTTTTTGTTTGCGTGCATGTATGTTTTTCGCTGTATCCTCTGGCGCGTAACAGTCGTTATCCGGGCCAGACGCCCCCCTCCCGGGTAACGGTGTAACAATCGTACGTCGGGGGGGCCTACGCCCCTCACGTGCTGGCGTTCGCGCGCATATGTGGCGATCGCAGCGCTCCACCGCCCCAACGTGCCCCGCCCCGCCCAAGCGTTACCGTCCCCCCCCTGGGTACGTAACGACCGTTGCCGGAAATGATAAGAACGATCTCCTCGTCTTCCTCCGTTCTTCCCTCCTCCATCCCTTCCCCGTTCCCTTCTCCTGCCCATCCATCTCTTCCTCCTTCCCTCCCTCACTCTCTCTCTCTCTTCCTCCCTCCTTCCCTCCTCCTCCCTCCTCCTCCACACCCCTCCCCTTCCTCCCTGCCGCTGACATGCCGCGGGTGGTCGTCGAATGTTAGGACATCACCCTGTGACGGCGTTAAGTCGATTCCTCCCTCGTTGCCTCCTGTCGCTGTCGCTGCAGGCTCTGGAGTTCATCCCGAACGCAGTCATCCCGTTCCCTTTTCTTCCCCCTCCTCCCTCCTTCCCTCCCCCCCCCTCCCACACCCCTTCCTCCCCTCCCTCCTTTCTCCCCCCTCCCCTCTCCAAGCGACCGTCCGCTCTTCCCGTGCCCCTTCCGTTTGGCGCGCCTGCCGCCTTCCTTGGGCCGCTTCCGGGCGCCGGCAGGCCCGCTCGTTCCTTCGTTCCGCCCTCCCCTTCCTTCCTTCCTCCTCCTCCCTCTCCTCCTCGTGCCCCCGTCTTCTGGCCCGCGAAATCCTTGGGGGAGCCTTCTTGCTGCGAGAGTGCAGCGGTCGCCCTCTGTGCTTCAGGACGCCACCACGACCAGGCCGCCAGCGACTCTGCCTCCCGTGCCCGCGGCCCAGCAGACCTGGCATCGGTGCCCCTCCTCCAACGTGTCTCTTCGAAGTGCTGTCGACATGCTGTCGTACAGTGGAGGCCAGTCCACAAGAAACCTTCCGCAAGAAACCCAACCCTGAGACCCCAGAGCGTCCTTTAACTTTTGGTGTGGGGACGTTACGCTTTCCATCGCAGAAACATCGAAACCCAAGAAACCCAGGGCGCTCTGGAGGCAAGCAGGGTGTTTCTCGGCAGGGGTCTCCTTGGTAGCGTCAGTCCTCCAACCTCCCACTCCCCCTCCCCCCCACCCGTCGCCCCACGGCTCGAGCCCAGCCGCTGTGCTTCCGCTCTGCAGCACGGGCGGCACGTATTCGGAACGAGGGGGAGCGACGCAGCAGCGGGAACAAAGCGGAGAGCACGGCGCATCGTTGGGAACCTCTTGGGCAGCCTGTCGCTCCGCCGCTTCTGGCCCACCCGCGCCTCGCTCCGACGATCTCTCTCCGCCGCCCGGCCCCCCCGGGGCGCCCACGCCCCGAGCTCTTCCGAGCCTCCCGCCCCGCGGAGCGCGGCGGCGCGCCGTCCGCCTGGCTGGCGCGCGGCGCGTTTCGCCGGGGCCGCCGCGGCGACGCGCGATCCAGAAGGAGTTCGCTTCGCCGGCCCCCTCGATCCCCGTCTCCAGCCCCATCCAGACCCCCACTCATCTCAGCACCCCAGCTGGGGGCATGCCCCCAGACGCCCACAGGGAACGGCCTCCGTCCCCATCCAGACGTGCGGCGTCCTGATTTTCTCAGGACGGCGTGCGCGGCAGTCCGGACCCTTTCCCCGCGGCCGGCTTTTCATCCTGAGTGTTTTTTTCACGGTCCCGGGGCCTGGCGAGGGCCCCCAGGGGCCGAAAATAGCGAAAAACTGGCCGTCCTTTTTAACGACGCAGATCGGCCAGTGGGGCCCAGGCCACGCCCATAGGTAGGGACAGGGGCCAGTCGTAGCGATGCCCACGACCGCAGCTTCGTCGAGTCCTGCCTCTGCTGCTACCCCTCCCGTCGGGGACGGCAAAGAGGGGGGGTGATGACTAGGGGGGTTGATTTCATTGCGGCGGCCATGTTAACTCCCCAGATTTCATTGCGCCTCTTCTTATTTCAACACGTCCCTGGCCCCCCCCCCTCCCTGGGCTGCGCACATGCCGCGGGCTATGCTTTGCGCCCCCCCCTCTTGGACCCCCCTAGGCCGCCCCCGACGTAGTAGCGAAGCTCACGACCGTAGCCTTTAAGTCGGGCGTGTCCATTTACAGGGGGAATCTTCAAGAATAGTCAAAAATAGTCTGGCCACGATTTTCCTATTATTTTTTTTGGGCCACTCTGGAATCTCTTTTTGATGATTTCTGCCGTGCTCCTTTTTCCAGCTTCCGCCTGTGGGGGGGTCGTGCCCGACCCGACCGTGGCCTCGTCGAGCCCTGCCTCGGCCGCTGGCCCCCCCCCGAGGGGGACCCTGCCCTGCCTCGCCCTCGTGCGGGGGAGGAGCCGACCCGCCGACCGCGGGCCCTCAGAGGCCCGCCCTCGTGGCCGGGCCGGTGCAGCGGACGGCGGCGGGCCGCGTGCCCCTCGCGAGCTGACGGGCTCCGGCTCGGGGCTTTTTCGAGCCTCGGGCCGGACGAAAGGGGGGGATGGTCGGGGGACAAAAAGATACGGATACGTGTTGTCCCCCTGCGTTTTCGGCCTTTCCTGGTCCTCCTGGGGGATCCTCGTTGTCACCGCTGGATTCGCCTCGAAATTCTGGTCAGAACGCACCCCAAGAGAGGTCCGGGGATAACACGTATCCGCATCTTTCCGCCCCCCAAGATGGGGAAAGTGGGGGGTTGCGAAATCTGCTGCGTGCAGCTGGTTTCGGCCCCGCCGAGGGGCCCATGCCTCGATACATGGGCGCCTCCCGGCGCCGGGAGGCGCCGGGAAAATCAGCTACGCGAGCTGATTGTCCCCCCCCCCCTTTGCTATCCCCCCCTTTCGCCTGGCCCGACCCTCGCGAGCTGACGGGCTCTGGCTCGGGACTTCTGAGTCGGGCGCGTGCCTCTGCAGGACCTCTTTCTGGGCCTCCCAAGTGGGGTCGGAGCAGATGGCGCCGGAGGATCGCGCCGCAGCGCCGATGCATCGCCGAGGCGGCTCGATGCGGAGCCCGATTTCCTTCACGCGGACGTCGCCGATGAGTCGCCGACGTCGCAGTTGCATCGCCGGTGCGTCGCCGATGCATCGCAGATTTATCGCCGATGCATCGCAGATGCGGCGCGATCCTCCGTCCCCATCTGCTCCGACCCTATCTAGGAGGCCTCTACAGGAGGAATATTCCCAGACATGATCGCGTCGTAAGAAATTCAGGGCGGCAAGTTTTTCATTATTTTTGGCCTCTCGAGGCCCTCGCTGGGCCCCGGGACCGTCAACAAAATGACGCAGGATGAAAAACCGGCCGCGGGGAAAGGGTCTGGAGTTCTGGGGACCGCCGTCCTGAAAAGATCAGGACGTCGCATGTCTGGATCTGGCTCGGGATTGAAGTCGGGTATTCAAAATTAGTCAAAACCTAGTCTGGGAACGACGTTTGGTGTACTTCGGGCTATTCTTTTTTTGATTATTCAAGACGCTTCGCGTCCACCGCCCGCCCATTCCAGTTTTCGCCGGAGGGGGCTCACATGGGGGCCGAAGACGGGAGAAGCTCCGTCCGTCTTCCGGTCATAACTGGGCCGGTTCTAGGTTGTTTTGGGGTCCGTTTGGGGGCCCAAGGTGGGCCCCGAATCTGCCCAAAGTGACCCTGGAGCGCGCCCAGAAACGGCGTCCAGCTTTGAATTAGGAGAAAGATTCCAGACGAGCCCGAAAGTGCGCTATAAGAAGCGTCTGGGAGACCTCCGAGGGAAGCGAAAGTCTTCCGAAAACTACAGTATTTGCTATGCAGTTTGACATTCCAGCTTGTCGGCGAGCATGCGCCAAAAAGTCGCTCTCGAGGACCCCGGGAGATGATTCTAGACGCCAAGAAGGGGCCCCGACGGGGCGGAAATGGACCCCAAATGCGCTCTGGGAGCGTCTTCAGAACGATCTGCAAATGGAGGTCGTCTTGCAAGCCGTCTTGGAAGCCGTCTTGGGGCCCGAACAGGTCATTGGCGCAGCGGGGCGGTCATTGGCGCAGCCGGGCGGCAGAATGGCGGAGGCCTCCGGGGGGGGATAAAGGGGGGGGATGAAAGCACTGTAAGGAGCTCTCGTACTTAAATCCCACACGCCCCTGAGCCTGGTGGGCGGGCGGATTGAATCGCTTCGCTCATTCCGCCGGCCCATAATTGCGCGCCGTTGTCGACTGACCGAGTGGTCTTTCGCGGTGCGGAGCGGCAGGGGCGGCGGCTGTTTTTAACAGGCTTTGCGTTCTGCATGTGGGGTTAAAGCAGCTCATGTGGAGCAGCTTCGTGGCGATTTGTTTGGAGCGTCTGGGGAGGTGTCGGGAAGATCGTCGTTTTTCACTCACTTGTCTTGTAAGTGCTTGTTTGCTGCTTTGTGGGGCTTCAGCTGGCTGCGTGGGGGGTTCGATTCACCAGCACGGCAGACCAGCGTGGCAGGCCATCACCAGGAATCGGTTTTGGCAGGGGCTCCGAATCAATGTCGACGTGACAATGTTCCGTACGCCTCTCGGCACCTCGATTGGCCAGGGGTCGGCGGATGTTCTTTCTTGATCAGCGGCTGATCTTCAGAGTCGGGGAATCTTGTTGGGGGGCTCGCCCAGAGTTTCTGCCCCATCTACTCGGACCCTATCTAGGAGGCCTCTATGTCATGGCCCGAGCAGGAGGAGGACAGGGCACTCGAATAATCTCGTGGTCAAAGGCAGGGGGTCCAAGCCCTCTCATACGGATGGGGAGGAGAATGACGATGACGGTGGTGAGGATCAGGATGAGGATGGGAGGAGGATGAGGAGAATAAGGGGGACGAAGACCATGGGGGAAGAGGAGGATGATTGGGGGGAGTATAGAAATATGATGAGCATGAGGTTCATGACGACGACGATGAGGATGAGGATGAGGATGAAGGTGGCGATGGTGATGGTGAAGATGATGATGATGATGATGATGATGACGATGATGACGATGATGACGATGATGATGATGATGATGCTGATGATGATGCTGCTGATGATGATGATGATGATGATGATGATGATGATGATGATGATGATAGTGATGATGATGATGACGATGATGATGATTATGATGATGATGATGATGATGACGATGATGATGATGATGATGATGATGATGATGATGATGATGATGATGATGGTGGTGGTGGTGGTGGTGGTGGTGGTGGTGGTGATGATGATGATGATGATGATGATGATGATGATGATGACGATACTGATGAGGATGGCGATGATCACGGTGGTGATGATAATCAGTGTTGAACTCCTCCATACCAGAGCTGCGTTCGAAGAGCCTTCGGCCCATCCCGCCAATGTGTGTGGTTTGTGGGTGAGAGTCCTCAGGGATCTTCTTGGGTTTGGGGCTTCGTCGGGAACGCATAGGGAATTACGTAATCTTGCTTCTGGGGGGCTCTCTTGGGAGGTTTCTTGGTGGCCGCTGGAGAGTCTTGAACGCGTCGCGGGCCGTCTTGAAGCGTTTTGCCTATGGGGACTCTTTCGGGAGGCCTCTCGGTGGCCTCTTGGGGACTTACACGCGTCGGGTCGTTGGCACTTCCTTGCGTCCTCGGGTGGGCATTTGGAGGGCCTCCTGGGGCCGCTTGCGGGCCTCTTGGGGGCCTCTTGAGGGCCTGTTGGGGGCGTCTTGGGGTCTCTTGGGGCCTCTTGAGGACTCCTGGGGCCTTTCTGTTGATGTTTTGAGTATCTTGCATTTTTCGCTCAAAAGCAGCCTGTAAGAGGACACGCCCGACCGAAGTCTGGATTGGCATCGAAGTCCGATCTCCGCGGTCGCCCGAGCGCGCGGCGGCCCCTCGCGCCGGCGGCGCCCGCGGAGGCGTGGGCAAAGGAGAGGCATTTTTCCCCTCGAGCCGTGGGCCGAAGAAAGCCGCGCGGACGCGTGCAGCCCGGGGCGTGCTCGCGTGGGGCTGGCTCCGAGGCGGGAATTGATGCGTGACCAACGCCTGGAGGGTCAGTTTTCAGAGCCTCGGCAGGCGGTGCATATGGACGTATTCAGGCTCCCGGGGGCCAAATATATCCATATCCACCGCTCGCCGGGGCACCAGGACGTCGTTTCCCAGGTGGTGGGTATAGATAATCCCCGCCTCGCACTGGCAGAGTCTCAGCCGGAGCGAGCGTGGGCGAAGGAGAGGCATTTCTCCCATCTGGCTGGGCCGAAGAAAGCCGCGCGGACGTGTGCAGTCAAAGGCCCCCCTCCCGAGGAGCCAGCGGCGCCTCAGCCGGAGCGAGCGTGGGCGGAGAACATGTCGGTATCTACGGCCTCGCGGGCCGGGCCCCTGGGCCGCGGCTCCGCGCGCACGGGGCGTGCTCTCGCGGATGCCCCCCCGCGCGGAGCGTGTCCGTGGGACTCTATAGGCCTCCCAGGTGGGGTCTCTGCAGGTGGTGTCGGAGGATCGCGCCGCTTCGACGATGCATCGACGATGCGGCTCGATGTGGAGCCCAGTCTTCATCACGCCGACGGCGCGGACGTATCGCCGACGTCGACAGCGCATGGCCGCTGCATCGCCGATGCTTCGGCCATGCATCGCCGATGTGTTGGCGATGCGGCGCGATCCTCCGACCCCACCTGCTCGGACCCGTCTGGGAGGCTTGAAGGGACGGCGTACAGAGGAGGCGCGCATCAAGAAACCAGGTGCTTTTCGTCAGGGTGCCCTGTGTTTCTCCGTTCCGCGCGCTGCGCGGTGACTTCCCGCGGCCGTTGAAGAAGTTGCTGCGTTCAGGGTGCTCCGGGCTTCTCCCCCACAAGCATCTCGCGCGCGGGGTTTCATGGCTGGGTTTCTTGCGAGGGTTTCTTGCGGCCGCGTCCGCACTGTATCCGCGGGATCGCGCCCCGCATCGGCGATGCCTCGCCCATGCATTGGCGATGCGGTGCGATCTTCGGACCCCCTCTGCTCGGACCCCATCCAGGAGGCCTTCATGGGCCGCGTGTCCGCGGGATCGCGCCCCTGCAACCAGACTTAAGTCGGGCCTGTCCCTCTACAGGAGGAGACTTCAAAAATAGTCAAACAATAGTAGGGGGACGATTTTCGACGATTTGTGATTCTTTTTGTACTTTTTTGAGTATCTTTTATTTTTTGTCCAAAGTCCGCCTGTAGAGGGTCACGCCCGACTTGGACCCAGACCGCAAGGGCGCGAGCACGGATGTATGATATATGTTCGCCGCTCGTGGCCGAGGGGTGGCCCCCGGAGGCCGCACATCACCGAGGAGTGTCCGCCGTGACTCCGTGCACGACTCGTGTGTGTGTGTGTGTGTGACTGTGTGTTCAGGTCTCGAAGGTCGACCCCTGGTCGGCGACAGCGAAGGGCACGGTTACGCCGGGGTGTGGTTTGCGGTCGGCGCCGTGGGGGCCTGGGGAGCACGACGCCGTCCTCGTGGGGCGCGCGGCGGAGAGCTCTGTCGAGGTTCTCGCCCGCCTCCCAGGGTGCCCCCCAGTCGCAGGCCTAGAGGTTAACACCAACACCAAGATCGGCGGTGTGCTTCCACCGAGGGAAGAAGATCCGGATCTCGGTAATGGTGGTAATATTCTGGCTTCCAAGGTGACCGAAATCTTACCACCAACACCGAAATCTAGGATCGTCTTTCCCATGTGAAGGCAACCCCCTGTTCTGGTGTTGGTGCCAATTTCCAGGCCTCCAACCCAGGGTGCCGGTTGCAAGCCACACCCTTTGCAAACCACACCCTTCGGAGTCGCCGGACCTGGACCTGGGGCGCCCTCTGACCAGGATTCGGTCGGGCCTGTCCCCCTTCAGAGTGGGATTTTGGGCGACACATTCTTCACTCCCCCAGAATACTCAAAAGATGCGCAAAATTTGTCAAAACATCGTCCCCCGATTTTTTTTTTATTACCTAACAGCGAAGACTGATAGGTTTCTAGTTGACTCAAAAGAGCTCACAGATCACTCCACAGGGGGGTCCGGGCAGGCGTTGGGAGTTGCCGGCCGGGCCTGTGCCGGGCTCGTTTTTCACCAACAGTCACACACTTCGTGCTCGTCGACCTCTTAGAACCCCATTCCCAGGCCACATTCTGAATAACCGGATGCAACAGTCACACACTTGGTGCTCCTTGACCTCCCAGAACGCCATTCCCGGGCCACATTCGGAATGCCCGGAGCCAACTGTAGGCCACTTCGTGGTCTTCGAGTTCCCAGAACTCCATTCCCGGGCCACATTTTGGATGCCCGGAGCCAACTGTAGGCCACTTCGTGGTCTTCGAGTTCCCAGAACTCCATTCCCGGGCCACATTTTGGATGCCCGGAGCCAACTGTAGGCCACTTCGTGGTCTTCGAGTTCCCAGAACTCCATTCCCGGGCCACATTTTGGATGCCCGGAGCCAACTGTAGGCCACTTCGTGCTCTTGGACTTCCCAGAACTCCATTCCTGGGTATGATTTTGAATGCCCGGAGCAACTGTAGGCCACTTCGTGTTCTTCGAGTTCCCAGAACTTCCATTCCCTGGGCCACATTTTGAATGCTGAGGCAGGCTGATGCTGAGGCTGAGGCAGGCTGAGGCTGAGGCAGGCTGAGGCTGAGGCCGAGGCTGAAGGCAGACTGAGGCTGAGGCTGAGCAGCTGGCTGAGGCTGAGGCAGGCTGAGGCTGAGGCTGAGGCAGGCTGAGCTGAGGCAGGCTGAGGCTGAGGCTGAGGCTGATGCAGGCTGAGGCTGAGGCAGGCTGAGACTGAAGCCGAGGCTGAAGGCAGATTGAGGCTGAGGCTGAAGCAGGCCGAGGCTGAGGCTGAGGCTGAGGCAGGCTGAGGCTGAGGCTGAGGCAGGCTGATGCTGAGGCAGGCTGAGGCTGAGGCTGATGCAGGCTGAGGCTGAGGGCAGGCTGAGGCTGAGGCCGAGGCTGAAGGCAGACTGAGGCTGAGGCTGAAGCAGGCTGAGGCTGAGGCTGAGGCAGGCTGAGGCTGAGGCTGAGGCAGGCTGAGGCTGAGGCTGAGGCAGGCTGAGGCTGAGGCTGGCTGAGGCTGATGCAGGCTGAGGCTGAGGCAGGCTGAGACTGAAGCCGAGGCTGAAGGCAGATTGAGGCTGAGGCTGAGCAGGCAGGCTGAGGCTGAGGCTGAGGCAGGCTGAGGCTGAGGCTGAGGCAGGCTGATGCTGAGGCAGGCTGAGGCTGAGGCTGAGGCTGATGCAGGCCGAGGCTGAGGCAGCTGAGGCTGAGGCCGAGGCTGAAGGCAGACTGAGGCTGAGGCTGAAGCAGGCTGAGGCTGAGGCTGAGGCAGGCTGAGGCTGAGCTGAAGCTAGGCTGAGGCTGAGGCTGAGGCTGAGCTGAGCAGGCTGAGGCTGAGGCTGAGGCTGAGCAGGCTGAGGCTGAGGCAGGCTGAGGCTGAGCCGAGGCTGAAGGCAGACTGAGGCTGAGGCTGAAGCGGGCTGAGGCTGAGGCTGAGGCAGGCTGAGGCTGAGGCAGGCTGAGGCTGAGGCCGAGGCTGAAGGCTGAGGCTGAGGCAGGCTGAGGCTGAGGCCGAGGCTGAAGGCAGACTGAGGCTGAGGCTGAAGCAGGCTGAGGCTGAGGCTGAGGCAGGCTGAGGCTGAGGCTGAGGCAGGCTGAGGCTGAGCAGCTGAGGCTAGGCTGAGGCTGATGCAGGCTGAGGCTGAGGCAGGCTGAGGCTGAGGCCGAGGCTGAAGGCAGACTGAGGCTGAGGCTGAAGCAGGCTGAGGCTGAGGCTGAGGCAGGCTGAGGCTGAGGCAGGCTGAGGCTGAGGCTGAGCCAGGCTGAGGCTGAGGCAGGCTGAGGCTGAGGCAGGCTGAGGCTGAGGCTGAGGCTGAGGCAGGATCAGGCTGAGGCAGGCTGAGGCTGAGGCCGAGGCTGCAGGCAGACTGAGGCTGAGGCTGAAGCAGGCTGAGGCTGAGGCTGAGGCAGGCTGAGGCTGAGGCTGAGGCAGGCTGATGCTGAGCCAGGCTGAGGCTGAGGCTGAGGCTCATGCAGGCTGAGGCTGAGGCCGAGGCCGAGGCCGAGGCTGAAGGCAGACTGAGGCTGAGGCTGAAGCAGGCTGAGGCTGAGGCTGAGGCAGGCTGAGGCTGAGGCAGGATGAGGCTGAGGCAGGCTGAGTGATGAGGCCGAGGCTGCAGGCAGGGACTGAGCTATGCAGGATCAGGCTGAGGCTGAGGCTGAGGGCAGGATGAGGCGATCGAGGCTGAGGCAGGCTGATGCTGAGGCAGGCTGAGGCTGGGCTGAGGCAGGCTGAGGCTGAGGCAGGCTGAGGCTGAGGCCGAGGCTGAAGGCAGACTGAGGCTGAGGCTGAAGCAGGCTGAGGCTGAGGCTGAGGCAGGCTTAGGCTGAGGCTGAGGCAGGCTGATGCTGAGGCAGGCTGAGGCTGAGGCTGAGGCTGATGCAGGCTGAGGCTGAGGCAGCCTGAGGCTGACGCCGAGGCTGAAGGCAGACTGAGGCTGAGGCTGAAGCAGGCTGAGGCTGAGGCTAAGGCTGAGGCTGAGGCTGAGGCTGAGGCTGAGGCTGAGGCTGAGGCTGGCTGATGCTGAGGCAGGCTGAGGCTGAGGCTGAGGCTGAGGCAGGCTCAGGCTGAGGCAGGCTGAGGCTGAGGCCGAGGCTGCAGTCAGACTGAGGCTGATGCAGGAGCAGGCTGAGGCTGAGGCTGAGGCAGGCTGAAGCTGAGGCTGAGGCTGATGCTGAGGCAGGCTGAGGCTGAGGCTGAGGCTAATGCAGGCCACTGCGACTGTCATCGCGAATGCGACTACGACTGGGAGAACAGCAGAACTCTACAACTGGATTCTCATCTGAATCTTAAGGGGGATGCTTCCAGATATGCTCCTACACATCGCTGTTAGGTTGCTTTGCCGGGATAATTTAGAGACTATTTTTGAATACCTCCCCCTTGTAGAGGGGCAGGCCCGACTTGAGGCCAGATCTCATGATGGACCCAGCCGCGGCGACGAGGACCCCCCCCCGAATCCCGGAGGCCCCGGAAGGACGCGAGGAGATCTGTTCTGGTCTGCGGCAGCGGTCGTGATCGGAGGGGCGATGGGGCCAGTCACCTCAGAGCTGAGGGCTAGCAAAGCCGAGTCCACGCTCCCAACGCGTGGGAGGCAAGACGGATAGATTTCAGATCAGATTTGAGTCTGCGAGGCCAAAAAACGAGAGGGAGATCTGTTCTGGTTTGCGGCAACGGTCGTGATCGGAGGGGCGATGGGGCCAGTCACCTCACGTGTTGCGTCGGCGCCTTCAGGAATGGCTCATCCCCAGACGGCGCTGGCGCGAGTCGAACTCAATCCAGGGGGGGGGATGGGGGGGGAGGGGCGGGGCAGGGGTGGTGCTCGGTTCGCTGAAGTTCGAACTTGGGCGCTGCCTTGTGCTGACACGCGGTGAAGAATTCTAGGCCTCCTAGATGGGGTCGGAGTTGGGGTCGACGTCGCCGATGCACCGCCGACGTCGCCAGTGCATCGCCGATGCATCACCGATGTATCAGCGATGCGTCGCCGATCTATCGGCGATTCGGCGAGATCCTCGGACCACATCTACTCGGACCCTATCTAGGAGGCCTCTAAGGATGCCCCCCCTCGTGATCATTCGCGCGCCCGTGACGGCGTCGGAACCGAGGTGTGGGTCGACTTTCGCGGCGCGGCATTGGCATGACCCCAGGACCCCAGGGCGGCGCCTCGGATCACCCCCGAGCGGGCTCGAATCGGAAAGTTTAGATCCCACCAGAGCGTTGTTTACAGTGGATACCCATGCCAAGAAACACCCTGCTTTCCTTCAGGGTGCCCTGGGTTTCTTGGGTTTCGATGATTTTGCGATGGAGAGCGCGACGGGACTGGGGTCTCAGGGTTAGGTTTCTTGTTACCTAACAGCGTAGACTGATAGGTTTCTAGTTGACTCAAAAGAGCTCACAGATCACTCCACAGGGGGGTCCGGGCAGGCGTTGGGAGTTGCCGGCCGGGCCTGTGCCGGGCTCGTTTTTCACCAACGGTCACACACTTCGTGCTCGTCGACCTCTCAGAACCCCATTCCCAGGCCACATTCTGAATAACCGGATGCAACAGTCACACACTTCGTGCTCTTCGACTTCCCAGAACTCCATTCCCGGGCCACATTCTGAATGCCGGAGCCAACTGTAGGCCACTTCGTGCTTTCGAGTTTCCCAGAACTCCATTCCTGGCACATTTTGAAAGGGAGTAGCCAACTGAGCTGAGGAGGCTGCTGCTGATGGCAGGCTGAGCTGAGGCTGCAGGCAGGCTGAGGCTGAGGCAGGCTGAGGCTGAGGCTGAGGGTGAGGCTGAGAGCGGGGCTGAAGCAGGCCGCGGCACACGCTGAGGCAAAGCTGATATCGAGCAGCTGAGGCTGATGGCCACACACCCGATCCCAGAGGCTGAGGCTGAGGAAAAGGTTGAGGCTGAGGCTAAGGTTGAGGCTGTAGCTGAAGCAGGCTGAGGCTGAGGCTGAGGCAGGCTGAGGCTGAGGCTTAGGCAAGCTGATACTGAGGCAGACTGAGGCTGAGGCTGAGGCAGGCTGAGGCTGAGGCAGGCTGAGGCTGAGGCAGGCTGAGGCAGGCTGACGCTGAGGCTGAGGCTGAGGCTGAGGCTGAGGATGAGGCAGGCTGAGGCAGACGCTGAGGCAGGGTGAGGCTGAGGCTGAGGCAGGCTGTGGCTGAGGCTGATGCTGAGGCAGGCTGAGGCTGAGGCTGATGCAGGCTGAGGCTGAGGCAGGCTGAGGCTGAGGCTGAGGCTGAGGCTGTGGCTGTGACTGAGGCTGAGGCTGAGGCTGAGGCAGACGCTGAGGCAGGCTGAGGCTGAGGCAGGCTGAGGCTGAGGCTGAGGCTGATGCAGGCTGAGGCTGAGGCTGGCTGAGGCTGAGGCCGAGGCTGAAGGCAGACTGAGGCTGAGGCTGAAGCAGGCTGAGGCTGAGGCCGAAGCAGGCTGAGGAAGACGCTGAGGCAGGCTGATGCTGAGGCAGGCTGAGGCTGAGGCTGAGGCAGGCTGAGGCTGAGGCTGAGGCAGGCTGAGGCTGAGGCTGAGGCAGGCTGATGCGGAGGCAGGCTGAGGCTGAGGCTGAGGCTGAGGCTGAGGCTGATGCAGGCTGAGGCTGAGGCAGGCTGAGGCTGAGGCCGAGGCAGAAGGCAGGCTGTGGCTGAGGCTGAGGCTGAAGCAGGCTGAGGCTGAGGCTGAGGCAGGCTGAGGCTGAGGCTGAGGCAGGCTGAGTCTGAGGCAGGCTGAGGCTGAGGCTGTGACTGTGACTGCCGTTGCCACTGCGACTGTCATCGCGAATGCGACTGCGACTGCGAGAACAGGAGAATTCTACAACTGGATTCTCATCTGGATCTTAAGGGGAATGTTTCCATATATGCTTCTACACATCGCTGTTAGGTTGCTTTGCCGGGATAATGGAGGGTTTCTTGTGGACTGGCCTCCACTATACGCCATTCCGCCGACCCCCAGAAAGAGCGAAAGAGCGAGAGCTTGCGGCGATCGCGGAAATTATTTCGTGGGTCAGGAGCTTCTCGGATGCATGTGAGGATATTCGAGGGGCTCTGGGCATGCTTCTCAGGTGCGTCTTGGAGGGCTCGTTGTTGCATCTGGGGTGTTTTTGGTGGCTTTTGGCAGCTTTTGGAGACCTTTGGTGACCTTTTTTAGCCTCTTGGGGGAGCCTCGGGGTGCCTCTGAGGGGGCTCTTGGGGCCATCTTGGGGGGAACCGCTCGAAGTCTTAGTTCGTACTCGGCCTCTCGGGCCACTGTTGGGACCCTCGTGGGCCTCTCTAAGTCGTCTCGGGGCCCCTGGGGTCGTCTTGGGACCCTCCTGGGCCGTCTTGGAGCTTTCGTAGGGGCCTCATGGCCCGTCTTGGGACTATCTTTGGGGCCCCTTTGGCCTACAAAAAGGGCGAGTGTGCCAACCATGTATGTTTTCCTTACGAGATGGGACGATGTTTGATTCTTGGGGCCGTCTCGGCGGTCTTCTGGAAGCACTCTTGGGCCGTCTTGGGGGCCTCGTGGGCCGTCTCGAAGCAATCTTGGAACGTCGTGGGGCTACCTTAGGCCGTCTCGACGCTCTCTTGGGTTGTCTTGGCGCTCTGCTTGGGCCCTCTTGAGCTGCCTCGGGGCTCCTTAGAGGCTCGGGTGGCCCTGGGGGCGACTTACGAGCTCGTGCCCCCACTTGGGGGGAGGGGGGGGGTCCTGTAATCGGATTTTGCACCCTGGGGGAGGGGGAAAGTAGGATGGGGACAGCCAGATGTCTCACACGCCTTTTCACCCCCCTCATGCGGGGGTCTACCCAGCCCGGGAAACGCAAGCTCGACCCAACATCAATACGGTTTTGATGGTTCGAGAAGTCATGCACGTGAGTGCCGCCCAAAGCTTAGGTAACACACAGGCTATGTCAGTATACACGAAGGGAACTCATGCTCGACTAGGTGCCTCAAGAAAGTGACCCCAATCGACACTTTGACTACAGTGGAGGTCATGCCAAGAAAGACCCTGCTTGCCTCCAGGGTGCCCTGGGTTTCTTGGGTTTCGATGCTTTTGCTATGGAAAGCGTGGCGTCCCCACACCAAACATCAATAGCCGCCCTGGGGTGACAGGATTGGGTTTCTTGTGGAAGGTTTCTTGTGAACTGGCCTCCGCTGTATATGGTTTACCGCGCAGCTGAATCGTTGATGTCAGCCCGCGATGTGTTTTCAATAACGTCGGGCATCTCCTACACGTTATCGGCTCCGTGCTAGTGGTTGTTGGTGGCAGTATGAGAGTGTGCCAAGCATCAGCGTTTCAGCACGCCTGATCCTTGTTGTTGTGAGAGGCGCGCGTGCTCGATTTTGTTCGTGGGGCATGGTGCGATGCACTAGCGGTTCAGCGCGCGTGATCTCTACTGCCAGCGCGAGAATGTGACAAGGCACCAGCGGCTCAGCGTCTGTGATCGCTGTTGTCAGCACGAGAGCGTGCTACATGGTAACAGTTTAGCTTGCGTGCTGGTTTTTTGTCAGCGCGCGAGATCATCGTGTTCAGCTGTTGGCGGTTGCTGTTGACGGCGCGAGAGTGAATGTGTACCACCTTGGTGGTTCGCGTTTCTTTACACGTGGTTGTAACGAACGCCGCAGTCGCCGCGTTCAGAGCCCCAGGTTGTTGTTCCCAGCGCGTGGACTTCTTCCCTTTTAGCAGCTGCAGCCTGCGCCATGTTTGTATTACGGCGTGCGTGCGGAGTGTGTCGGGGTGCCTGTAAGTTTCAGGCTCTTCCGAACTCCTCTCTGCTCTCCGGCCCCACGGAAGGGGGGGGATAGAGAAAGGTGGGGTTGCGACATCTGCTGCGTGCAGCTGATTTCGGCCCTGCCGCCGGGCGCCTTTCCTAGATCGCTGGCACCTCGCATTGCCAGGAGGCGCCAGGAAACTGGTCAGTAGTTGCGAGCTAACCCGTGACCCCCTCTTCATTCCCCCCCCCGCGTCCGCCCCGTTGCCCCCCCCCTCCCGCGATGGCGACGAGCACCGAAGACCACAGCGGACGGGGACGCGGACGCGCATCAGGTTGGATGCTCGTTTTGGGCACCTTCGTGGAGGCCGCTTGAGGGATCTGTTGGACTCTAGTTCGACTCTAGCTCCACCCAACTTCGACTCAAATTCGATCCAAGTTTGACTCAAGTTCGACTCAGGTCCACGGACGTTCGACTCAGCATCGGCGCATGAGTGTAGCGAGTGGCTCCAGGAAGGGTGTATGACGAGGACGAGGAGGATCATGACCGCAGAAGAGGGATAGGGGAAGGCTCCAGCACGCAGGAAGATAATAACTGTGATGTGGCTAATTCTGATGAGAACAAGGGCGATGATGACTGTGCTGATGATGATGATGATGCTGCTGCTGCTGATGATGATGATGATGATGATGCTGATGCTGATGCTGATGCTGATGCTGATGCTGATGCTGATGATGATGATGATGATGATGATGCTGCTGCTGCTGATGATGATGATGATGATGATGGTGGTGGTGATGATGATGACGATGTTGTGACAATGCAGTGGGGACCCATGCCAAGAAACACCCTGCTTGCCTCCAGGGTGCCCTGGGTTTCTTGGGTGTATTGGGTTTCGATGCGTTTGCTATGGAAAGCGTGACGCTCCCTCATCCCACACCAAAAAGCAATGGACGTCCTGGGGTCTCAGGGTTGGGTTTCTTGTGGAAGGTCTCTGGTGGACTGGCCTCCCTTGTAATGACGATGGCGATGCATCCAAATCAGAGAGGCCGCGCCGCGCCGCGCCTCGGCCGCAGCCGCCTGCGGCCGCTCCGCGCGCGTGCCGCCGCGCCGCAGCCGCGCCGCGCCGCCCGCGCGAGGGGATCGGAGGGCGCAAACTGAACTCGGAGGAAGAACGGGTACCGATACCGCTGACCCCTCCTCTTCTTCCTCTCCTCTTCCTCCTCGTCCTCCTCCTCCTCCCCTTTCTCTCCTCCTCTCCTCCACCTTGTTCGTCCTCTCTCCCTCCTCCTCCCTCCTCCTCCTCCTCCTCCTCCTCCCTCCCCCCTCTTCCTCCTCCTCCCCCTCCTCCTCCTCCTCCTCCTCCCCGCGCCAGCCTCCTCCTCCTCCTACTCATCCTCCCCCCTCTTCCTCCTCCTCCTCCTCCTCCTCCTCCTCCTCCTCCTTTTCGTCACTCGTCCTCCTCCTCTCCTCCTCCTCTTCTCCTCCTCCTCCTCCTCCCACCTCCCTCCCTCCTCCTCCTCCTCCTTGTCCCCTCTCGTCCTCAGCCCTCCCTGCTCCTCCTCCTCCTCCTATCCTCCTCCTCCTCCTCCTCCTCCACCTCCTCCTCCTATCCCTCCTCCTCCACGTCCTCCTCATCCTCCTCCTCCACCTCCTCCTCCTCCCTCCTCCTTGTCTCCTCCTGCCCCTCCTTCTCCTCTCCACCTCCTTATCCTCCTCCTCCTCCTCCTCCTCCTCCTCCTCCTATCCCTCCTCCTCCCTCCTCGTCCTCCTCCTCCTCCTCCTCCTCATCCTCCTCCCCGGATGAGGAGGTATTGTGGTTGGTATAGCTTCGCGTTAGGTGGACGGGATGCTTATATATTCAATCTTATTTCATGTTACCTCCTGATGCTGCTCCTCCTCCTCCGCCTCCTTCTCTTCTCCTCCTCCTCCCGCCTTCTCCTCCACCTCCTCCTCTTCCTCTCTTTTATCGTTTCTCCCCCTTCCCCCTTCTCCCCCACCGGCCGCTCCTCCCATTCCTCCTCCATCTCCTGCTGCCTCCTCCTCTTTCCCCCTTCCTCCCCCCCCTTCCCCACTTACCCTCCCCCCTCCACGTCCTTCCTCTCGTCCCTTTCCCCCTCCTCCCTCCTGTTCCTCCTCGCCCATTCTGTCCCACCCTCCTCCTCCTCCTCCTCCTCGTCCTCCTCCTCCTCCTCCTCCTTCTCCTCCTCATCCTCCTCGTTTCACGGATTGAAGGCGAGGGGTTTTCAACATGTGGTTCTCGCAATAGTGCCGCGCACATTCGTTTTAAACATGTGCAAGAGTTTCGCAGATTGAGAGTGAGTGGTTTTCAAGTTGTGGCTCTCGCCTTAGCGCCGCGCACATTCGTTTCACACCATAGCAAGAGTGTCGCGGATTGAGGGCGAGTGGTGTTCAACATGTGGCTCTCGCAACAACGCCGCGCACGTTCGTCTTAAGCAATGCAAGAGTTTCACGGATCGAGGGCGGGTGGTTTCAAATTGTGGTTCTCGCCATAGCGCCGCGCACATTCGCCTTCGAAATTTGCAAGAGTTTTACGGAATGAGGGCGGTTCTTTTTGAAAAGGTGGTTCTCGCCTTAGCGCCGCGCACGTTCGCATTAAACATTTACGAGAGTTCCACGGATTCCAATCATCAACGTACCAGAAAGGTTTTTTGGAAGGATTCATGTTTATGAGGGTGCACACGTTATGTTGGTTCGCGGTGTCCAAGTCCCAGGAATGGCGTTTTGGCGCGATTCCGGATCGCCAGGACGCAACAGTCAGGTTGATCCGTGGCGTTGGACTCCCGAGAACCATGTGTTGGCATGCTTCAGGGTCTCCAAACCATGGTCTTTCAACGAGGCAGTTCCTTCAGTAAAAACGACGTAGAGGCCTATGAAGAGGAGCTTGGAGGTAGGGTGTATCCCAACATCGGTGATGCCTCTTGGGTTTACGCTGGTCCTCCTCCTCCTCCTCCTTGTCCCCCCTCCTCCCTCTCCTGCTTCTCATCCTCCTCCTCTTTCTCCCCCTCCTCCTCCTCCTCCTCATCATCCCCATCCTTCCCCTCCTCCTCTTCCTGCTGCTGCTGCTGTTCCTCCTGCTGCTGCTGCTGCTCCTCCTCCTCATCTTTCTCCTCCTCCTTCTGCTCCTCCTTCTCTTCCTCCTTCTCCGCCTCCTCTGCCTCCTCCTGCTGCTCCTCCCCCTCCTCCTCCTCTTCCACCCGTCCTTCCCCTCCTCCTCCTCCTCCTCCTCCTCCTCCTCCTCCTCTTCCTCCTTCCCTCCTTTCCCCTGCTACTGCTGCTGGCTTTCCTCCTCCT